>WYDI02023513.1:53052-74458 GCA_009867235.2 Psittacus erithacus | reverse complement strand
GGATTTTGATTTGGTTTGATTTTGGGTGTTTTTGCTTTTTTTTATTTGGGGGGGTGTTTGGGGTGGGGCGGTTGGCTTGCTGTGTTTTTTTAAATGAAAGATTGGTGAGTATTCTCCCACTCAGTTTCTTATCTCTGCTTCTATTTTTCTTTTAGGTGCTCAGGGATCACAATGATTTCTTTGCCGCTGCATTTGTTTTGCTGAAACTTGTCAGCCTCCTACACGTGTGTAAAGCTGGATCTCTCCCTCTAGAGACAGTTTGTAATTGAAAACAGACATCTCTAAGTCCCAATTCAACATTCATTCCTTCTTTGTTGCCTTGGTATCAGACTCAACCAATACACCATGAGAAAAAGGCAAGAGCAGAAAGCCAGTTTGGGCCTTCCAGCTACTCCTTTCACAGCACCCCACAGAGAAAGCTTATAATGAGTGAAAACTTCAGAGTTTGGCCCAAGAAAAATGTACACCTTCTTTTAAATTAATAAAAAAATAAAGAGCCAGGTTTTGCGGTGGATTATGTGACATTTCACCTTGTGCTTTAAATTTCTATAAGGCCTAGTTTAGGTCAAACTGATTTTGGCAGAAAACCAGGATAACTAAGAGCTTCATATAGTTTCCATCTGAAAACATAAATCAAGCAGCAGGCTTGTGGACAGCCCAGCCAAGGTTTTGCTGAATCTTACAGCCCCAGACAGTGAGGCTTTCAGCGAACGTAGTCTGATACGTAGTTCTGGCTATGATATGGAGATATGTAGTTTGTTTGTTTTGCAAAATATCTGGGCACAAGGACAGGAGGAAAGATAAGTGAAATGTGGGTTTTCCTAAGGCCAGGGGTTGCCCCTGGCTCCCTGGTTGCTGGTGAACAGTGGGCTCTTTTACACAGCCCCGAGTGGCTCAGCGGAAGCATGTAGGATGCAAATGGGAAAAGGGTACAAGAGGATTTATACGTTATTTCTTGTTTTAATGTGCGCACAAATGTATTTGCACTGTGATGCATTTGTGTGATCTGTGATGGAACCAGCTATCCATTCATACCTGCACACTGCCATTGCACTTTTTCTCCATCCATCTTTGTTACCTCTGTGCTTTGGTGAATTCGGGGCCCTCGGTTTTGCCAAGTCTTACATGGTCTTTTTTGTGCTCAGCCACTTCCTTTTGGGTTCAGTGGGACTGCTGTTGCATGAGGATTGAGACCTCAGTTTGCAGGGCAGGGTCTGTAAAGGTGTTTTTTGTGGAGTGCCTTTAGATGTTCAGTTTAATAGAAGTGTTTGTATTTTTATGAAACTGAATGAAAACACATACAATTTTATATTTGTGGATTGGTTTAATAAACTCTCACAGGCTTAAAGCATCACAAAGAAAGGCTTGAGCAATACTTTTTCTCAGAATTTGCTCAGTTCATTGTAATTTTGGTTTTCACACTATAAGAGGCTGAGTGATTCCTAGTGAAACCCTTCGCAGAATGTAACCTATGCTGATCACCCTCTGCTCCCTGCACTGCCACAATCACTCACTTCAACTCACAGAGGGCTAGAATGTTTCTGCCTGTGAGTTTCCCTCAGGATTAATGCCTTTTAAAACTTCCTAACATAGTCTAGTCCTTTTGCATCACACTGAAGACTTTCAGTGACCACTTTGTACAACAGATTCAGTGCCTTATTAACAAATACTAATTATGTCACTGCAGTCACACACTGCAATAGTTGCCTTATATTGAACCTAGGTGTTCAAAAAGGAGGGAAAAAGGAAAAGAACCCATCCTCAGTACAAAATGTTGGATTGATAAAAGATGAAAGTGTTTTTATAACTATAGTATTTCAAAGCTGCCAAGAAAAAGCATGTTCTGGTTTGTGAGTACAGGGCTGAAGCCAAAGGCTCTGACTGTGAAATCCCTTAAAAGTGATCTCTGTTTGAAGGCCAGAATTTTTTCATTATTGTAGGTGCTGTGCTGACTGTGACTTTTCTCTGGTCAAGCAGTGGGACTAATGGACATGTGAAGGGCTGTATCGATGCTGGAGTGCATCAGGACACTTTATAGAGAGGTGTCCTGGGGCCAGTGGAGTCCCTTGTAAATCTACGACTGTACTTGTCAGCAGAACCTGGAGAAAGCTTTCCATGAGCTTTGCTGCTTCTTGAAAAGTTTGCCCCTCATCTTCTGTTCATACATGTCTTTCCTGAATGTATAACATGCTTGCTTCCTTCCAGGGCCTCTCTTCATCTTGAGCAAACATTCTTTCTATTTTGACTTGAAAGCTGAGAAAATCCTGACTCTTGGTTAGTGTTTGAGTTCCCACACACCGATGCTTACAGTATCTCAGGGTGCTGATGGAGAACAGGATCTGAGGTCTTGTCAACACCTATTTTCACAGCATCGTTCTTCAAATTCCCAGTGCTGCAGAGTAGCTGATTGTGTTCGAGGACCTTTTAGCAGCATTGATACTGTTTCTGAAATCATCACTTCTATAAGCACGAGGGAGACTGAATCATTGGTGCTAATACCCCCATTGCACCTATCTACTTGACAATCCTTGTTCCTCTTAATTAAATTAAGCAACTGTGAAATTAAAGAGAAGAGAGTTGAAAAGGGCAAACAAGAGGAAGAAAAGATTTTTACTTCTGTCGCTTTGTGCTAAAACCTTTTGCAAAGCTTTTCTTTTGATGTGAGAATGGAGTTAATTCCAACCCAGCTAAAAAAGATAAGCAAAAAAAGCTCTTCACTTAAGGAGGAAAGCTGAAGAAACCTTTAGATTCTTAGATTTTTGCTTTATTCCTTTACAGATAATAAATGGCAAAGGTAAATTAAGGAGCTAGCTCAAAAATGCCCCCTAAAATATAAGGTAGTAATAAGCTATTCATTATAGTTAGGGTCACAATTAAAATACTGCAGGATAGAGAAGTGCCATCCCTGAGATTCACCAGCAATGTCCTGCTGTTGGAATGTATTAACTATTTCAGAATGTATATCAGGAACAATTTCTTCCCCAAAAGGCTGACAGCCATTGGAACAGGCTGCCCAGGGCAGTGGTGGAATCACCATCTCCAGAAGTGTTCACAAACTATGTAGACAAGGCTCTTAGTGACATGGCTTAGTAGTGGACTTGGCAGAGCTGGGGGAATGGTTGGCCTTGGTGATCTTAAAGTCTTTTCCAACTTAAGTCGATGATTCTATCATTTGACTATAGATGATCCTTAGGTGCTGAAAAGCTACAGACAATAATTGACTTTTAAGACTGAAAGTAACATGTAACATGTATAAAAAAAACATACATGAAAGGCTATACATAATTTTTGCATGAGAGTTAATGGTTTATGCAGCAAAGAAACAGCAAAGATTTAAATCAAGAAAAAAATCAGCTATTTCATATGTGCTGTAGCTTTTCAGTATTCATTTACTTTAGTATGTCTTTATTTCTTTACTAAAGTAAAGAATTTAGAAGTCTTTACTTCTTTATCAAAAGATAGCTGGTACCCAACTAACAGTAGCACACTCTTCAGCTTCGATGAGGATAGTAACTTACAGCTCCCTGTCCTGAGAAGTAACAAGGCATTTCAGGGCAGGATGCAACGGAGGCAGTTCCACAAGTGCACCTCATTTCTGCAGCAGATACAGATGGCCATGGTCACTGTGCAACTATAGTTCACAGTTGAGCCTGATGAGTAACCTTATCTCTTGGCAGAAGAAGGGGGAAAAAAGCAAAACAAGTTGGGTTTGGTTTTTTGTTTTTTTCGTGTTTGTTTTTTGTTTTGTTTTGTTTGTTTGGGGTTTTGTTTGTTTGTTTTTTAACTGGTATTTTTTTCACTAACATTCAATACTTCATAGTCCACGCTCTGAACCTGATGGTGCAGGGAGAGGGCTTGAGCCATGGTTACAGATGTCAGCTACAGGATGGGCAAAATCACGAGTGTGAAATCTCTGTTGAAACAGAAAGGGTTATTACATCTTAAAGACAACATGTAAACTTCTAACAGACTTGAAACAACCATTTTTGGATGAGGGAAACAGATATCAGGTCTCTGTAGCAAAGGCTACAAAGAGGAACACTGAACTAAAAGCAATTGGTTGATACAAGGTTCCTTCTGCAACTACTGTCAAGGGGCCATTGCAGTCTTACCTCTGAATTTTTCTGATTTCCCAGGGAATTAAAGGGATTCTTAGGATTTAATTTGCAGTGTTTTGCTTATGCAATGTGTGCATGTAAACACATAGTTGGAACTTACCCATATACTTTTACTACATTTTATTATTTTTATTGCTGTTGTACTAGTTGATATTAGATTTTATTATTAGACTAGCCCAATTTTTTAAAAGAAGAAGAAGATAGAGGTATCTTTACATCTTGTGTCTTTTTACAATCTATATCCAGGTCTTAATTCCACACCTTTTGAATTTCCTCAGAACTCTTCCAATGACTTCAAAGAGCTTTATGCTCTGATGTGTTCAGCAAAAAGCTGAAATGAAAGGAATATGTTGACTGTGCTTATGCTTCTATAAAGGGAAACCTGAAAGCATTTAAATGGAAAAATGCTGTCTCTCCAAAATGCACGTGTTCAGGTCCTTGCATTTAAATCTCCCCAGAAGACTGCAATAAGCTCTTCACATAATAATGCGATTATTAAATAGACTAAGATAGGATGCCCTGTTTGTGTGAGTTCATGCACCCATGCCCAGGCATACATAAACCACACACTTCAGCTATTAAGAGGACTAGTAGCATTCCCTGGGTTTTGTTATTGTGTGCCAATTACCCTCAAAAAAATACATTAACATTCATTTCAGGGGCTTAGTTCGCAGCTCTGAGTTTGCAAGCTGAAAGCTGAGCCCTCATTTGACTCAGACAAGCATTGAAGAAAGGCAAGATAAGGTAGCATTAATTTAAGTGAGTGGTTCTTTTTGCCTGACGGCAGAGATTGAGAGCAAGGTTCTTTGGGAGACTGGAGACCACCTGGGCATTCATCCTATTGGTCCAGTGTGTTAATAGCGTGCGTACAATAACCTGTCAGAAAGAGCAGAAGGTACCTTTGAAAGGTGCCTTTACAGAATGGTCACAAACTGAACATTGTTTTTGTGTTCTGAGTCCATCCCCAGGACAGGAAAAACTGATGTTATTTTGAACACAGAGGAATATAACGTGATGTAATAGTTTTTCAATAATACTGATAAATCCCTATCATTACATGCAGGTACTCATACAAATACACTCTGTATGATGTATACGGGTGAAGTGTTTTTTTCAGTGAAGAAAAGAAACTAACGTTAAGTGTCTTTGCAGCTATTTTATGGGCACAGCCCATGTTAATGAATGATTCAGGAAAATGATTGCGATTTTAGACTGAGATTTTCAGTCTGGGAAATCGGGCTATGTACCTATCACCTGCTCAGAGGAAAGACATGAGCAGGTTCCACAGACCTATATGAAAAGCCCAGCTACAGTGTTCATATAAGGACTGGCCCAATAAAAGGAAGCTCTGACCTGAGAAGTGTGACTTATATGGACCAGTACCACAACTCCTGCTGGCGTGTAGCATAAAGGAGCTCCAGTTCAAACATGGATCACGTGTCCTTCAAAAGGATTTGATATTAGAAACCTTCTGCTTACATATTACCCATATATTAACATTTCTACTGTCATGCAGCAAGTCACACAAGAATGTTTTTCGTATTCCTAACTCAAAAAAGTGCTCCCGTATACAGAGCAATTAAAATTATTGGGTTCCAGATAGCACATGGAAGCTCTTACAGAAAAGGACTTACCTAATAACCTGTTCAGATTACAAGTTGTACAGCCAGCCCTTTTTTTTTGGAGCAACAGATACTCTATTAGCAGCCAGACAAACTAAAAAAAGCAGGTATTTTAATAGTTTTCATTTCTAGTTTGGTGTGAGGCATTATCTGATAAGTCTGAGCATTCATTCCCAAAAGGCTTTCCAATTACCCATCCTATCTACACCAATACTAGTATGAAATGGGTGACCTATCTCAGAGGAAAAAATACTAAGCTATAAATATTCAATATCTCTGTACATTGTAAGAGCACAGAATTGGATAAGATATAAAATACATCTCACCACTCTAACACAAAGAAATCTGAGCTATCACATCTGTTTTTTCATTTCTTTAAATGCATGGTAAAATATCACTACATTATCTTTTCTTAAATAGAAATACTTGGAGCTTGAGGTTGTATCCAGTGAGAGTTACATTATATCATTTGAGAGATGGTTGCCCAATACACAGTTGCTGTAGAGCAACAATACTGTATTTCTCCCACCATTGAGCAATCACTTAAAACCTTTGTGTCTTATGCGTAATATTTATGGGGCAGCCCCACTGCAAGTAAGAGTCAGATGTTGATTTGAACTCATAGTGAGCAAGAGCTAGGCAGTGATTGAGTGCAATTGGTAATTCGGAGAGGAAATTTACAAGGAGAAAGATGAAATCAGCAGACCAAATTCAGATCATTTTAGCTGTATCTGAGCACACATAATCAGCATTTGCCACTCTTTGCACAACATGTGATTTCACCTTCATTCTCTCTTTGTTCTTTGTCAGCACCAGGCTACAAAGACACGCACGGAAAAGCCCATATATTGTTAAAAGCCACGTGTATATAGAAAAAGGTTCCAACCTCATTCTGATTGAGAAATCACAAGTCATCTTTTGAAGCTCTATCTCCTTTTAGAAGCTTATTTTGTAAGTAGTTTTCTACCCAGAGGTGAGGCACTGGCGTGCAGAAATACAACTATGAGGAGACTGCCACAGAAGAGGTGACAGAAATAGCCCTGGTCCTGACGAACTCGATCAGCCTTTAATGTTCCCTTTTCTTCAGGCTTTGGGACCATCAGCACATGATGGCTGAAATGTCTGTTCTGTTCCTCTGTATGCTGTGTTTTTATAATTAGCCTCACACACCACTTATGATCAAGTATCACATTCATGATGCTTATGTGGAATGTCAATGCAATAAGTAATGAGGAGAGTTTAATATACAGGTCTCACAGGAATATCATTGCTGTCTTTTTAGCACATCTCATTTTCCACTGACTTACCATGAAAATGTAAAGCAAATACTTTTATTATATAATGTGATATCACTTTCAACTGCCAAAGAGACATCTTGCAGTTAGAAATGTCAGAGGCATGGGGAACTCTAGAAATGAGCCCTTCAGTGCTGTCTTTTCAAACCTACTTGAAAAGGAAAATAAGTTCAGCAATCAGAAATTTCCACTTTCTTTTTATCTGTCCTTAGGACTGCCTCTGCCTACAGCACAATCAACAGCAATTCAGTCATGATTCATGGTTTTAAAGCCTGAATTATGAAAAAAGGAGTCATAAATTGCAGGAATTATTTTACTTTAAAGATGATGGCCTATCTACTCTGACCAGAAGGCTTTTAATCTATTATATTTCTTAAATAAATATGCCTAAGCAACTAATCACCTTTTATTAGCACTATCATATGATCGCTTCGACTAACACAACACTGTATCACTTAAATAAACTGGCAATGTGCGCAGGATAGATTTATGGCACTTAATTTCTCAGCTTACACTTGCCTCTTTTGAATTCAAAACAAATCCCAAAATGTAGCTGTTGGCTGACGTTTGTGGGATCCATTTGTGTCATATTTTGAAACCAAGTATAGTATTTGTTAGCCAGTTTTTGCTTGTATGTTCTGCATAATAAAAATCCCAGCAAAAAAACAAACAAGTAACAAGATGACAACAATGCCTCCAGATAATATGATAGCATTGGAAAGCATTTTTTTTCTTTTCATGATGACACATTATCTGTATTTTTTCTCCAGCATTAAAAATATGTTTAGTGCCAACGAAAGCTTTATAGCTCCACTCAGTTACAGAAAGTCCGACTGTTATAAAAAGAGGTTATGTCACGGGCATCCCTGATAGGATGTAACTTATTATTTTACTAATCATTTGGCAGATGTCTGCTAGATAGAAGTGAAGTACCAAAACTATGGTGGTTTGCTACCAACAAGGTGCTCAATCAGGTCACATTTTAACTTGGACAATAGGCATGGAGTATGCATCAGCTGGTGCTAGTCAATGCAAGTTATGCATCAGAATATTTGAAAAAATACACAAAAACCAAAACCAAACAATAATCCAACTTTTCAAGTATACAACCAACAAAATAAAAGTTTAGCCTGAAAAAACTGCTCAGTGCTGATGGCAAAAGATGTAACTTTTAAGGTAACTTTTCATCAGAGTTGACCTCACCTCTGAGGCAGTTTTTGTCCTTCACCTTTCCTAAATATATTCAGAAGGCCCCAAGGGCAGAAGAGTCAGACTGCCTGCAGAGAATGGGGAAAGGTCAAACTCTTCTCACTGCTTTATTCCGATAAACCCCAGCAGTTCTATTGGCACTTCACGCCTATAACCAGAGCTGAGGACAGAGCAGAGTTCTAAGTTTTGGGGTTTTTTAATGGCTAGTTGAAAACAAACGAAATAAAGGACTAATAGAAAAAAAAAAAACCCACCACTTTTCCAGGCTGATCCAAAGTTTATCACTTTTAGTCAATGCTAAAATTACTTTGGAATTAAGTAATACTTCCTCATCTTTAAAAAACAATTTTCCTTTGGATTTAGTCTTTTAACTTAAAGAAAATAAGGAACAAAAATGTAGCCTGGATGGAAATCCCCAAAATAATCTTAAGCAATGCTTGGACTTCTGCTTCCACACTGTTTCCAGTTTTTTCTGGACTTATTGTGAACTTTCACAAGACAGACAACTTGGCATGACAGCATCTGGTCCACAAGCAACTCAGACATCTAACCCTAGGCAAATCAAGGTGCAGAGGTCTTCCACCCCTAACCAAGCCACCATGCCATGAGCTCACCCTTGATGTAGCTGCAGCATCAAGAGAAGATGCTGATCCTGGCTGAGAGTGCTGATGGTGTGCTGCTCAACAGAGAGGGTGACAATGCTCTGCAGCATCCTGGGCTCAGATGCTTTATGCTGTGTGCATGCAAGGATCAGTGATTTCAGAGACAAAGGATGTCTGTGCAGTGTCTTTCACTGACATAAGCCGGCTTTTCTCGTGCTTCTTGCTGCTGCCAAGGATGTGTTATCACTGAAGTTGAGCTCTGTTTGCCGCCTTATTGCCGCCACTAAATGCTCGCTCGCCTCTGCAGGTGGCTTAATAACACATCTCATGATGGGCACTCCTCTTACACATTCTTTAGATGCATCTCTAACCAAACCTGGCCTCATGCATCTGTCTTCCACTCCTGCTTCAGGCTCTGTGGCTGGTATATAGTTTCTACCAGCCAAAGGACTTCCATTCATTTCCTTCAATCTTCATTGGGAAATCACTTATTTGTGAGAGCTTGCTGGTAGTATTTCACTTCTTAGATTTTTTTTAGGATTTTTTTCTCTTTGTCTTGGACCAGTCAGTTAGACTTTGGTAAGAAGGAGTATACATTAGATGATCTGCAGTGGCTGAGCAGTAGTCATGCACTATGGCATCCAGGTAAGAGTAAAATCTCCTATGAGGAACAATAATGTTCTTTTTTATTATTATTACTTTAGAAGATGAATGGCTTGGCATCCAAGTTTTTTAGTCGTATTTTTCCTTTGGTTTCTTTTCTTTTTTTAAGCATTTTCCCCCCAGAATCTGGTTTGAACCTTCAGTCTATATGTAAACCTTGGTGATACCTGGCAGAAATACTACATAGAAGCTCAAAATGTTTTACCATGACTTAAGTCAGCTGTTATAAGGCTTGGGGTTTGGACAGGAGTTATGTACTAGGGATAGTGTCCTGTAAGGATCTGGAGGATCCTCAGGATCCTGGCTTAGATGAGCTGATCTTTAATGCAGGTGACCTCAAGTCAACACGTACAGAGCTTGGCCATCTTTCCCAGGCACATAAAACCCCAAGGTATCTGTCATTTATCAGCCAGTTATCCAAAATTAGAAATTAAATTGGATTTAAATCTAGGTACCAGTCATGGAGAAGGTGGATGGGGGAGGATAAGAAAAAAAAAGAAATGGTACTTTTATTTGCTGGAAGGTTACAGACCAGTTTTCAGATTGTTCTAAGTTCCCTTATCTTATCAGTGATTTACCTTTGCACAGATTAACTGCAACCATCACTACATTTATTTCTGGTCTTTGCAAATGAAGTAGAAAATCGACTAAGATTAAATCTGTGTACAACTCCTCCCCTCATATACACACTTGTTGTAGGTATATACCAAACCTAATCAAAACCAAGCATAAAAAACCTACCTCAAAACAAAAAGAACCAGAAAAATCAGGGCTATTTCCAGTGTTATGTCACTAATACTTTAGATTACTAAAGGCTTTAGAAGAGGAGTTTCATATTCTGTAGATCTGGGCTTGTTCTGTGCATCCCAAAGAATTCTTCTTTGGTCCATGTACAGTCAAAAACAAACAGGGCATCTGCTCTGGTTAAATTTGAGACAGTAAAGATGACTACGTAGTAACACTGGAATGTATGGTAATTCAGCCTAGAAAGCCATGCATTTTCCCTTTTCACATATGCCGCTCCTATCACCCTCTAAAATTAATGGGCTTGGGAGGAAGTATTTTTGCAAAACCTAAATATTCACTTTTATTTAGTTTGTGCTTATTTTATGGAAAGCTACATGTTTTCAGGTCAGCGGTCAATAGAATTCTTTTTACAGCTGCCTCCTCCTGTTTATCTTTATCTGTCAGTAAAGTAAACTCTCTTCTAGTTGTTTAGAAATGAAAGTATTCTGCACTGTCGTGTCTAGGCACTGTGCCACTCATGGCAGAGTATGAGCGCATTACATTACAGGCAGCGCTTAGGAAGCCATGCTCTGCACAATGGGAGGCAAAACTGTTGTCTTAAGCAGGATCACTGCCGTACAAAGATGAGAGCTCTTATGTGGGTGACAGTGAACACAAGTGACACTGCATCTTTACAGTCAAAAGTAAGTAATGGCTGCCCCATCTCTGGCAGTGTTCGAGGCCAGACTGGACGGGGCTTGGAGCAACCTGGTCTAGTGGAAGGTGTCCCTGCCCATGGCAGGGTGTTGGAACTGGATGAGCTTTAAGGTCCCTTCCAACCCAAACCAGTCTGTGATTCTGTGATTAGTAAAATTAATTCTGTTTATTAGCTCAGCTCTACTAAGATCCACACCTACAACCTGTATCTGGGTTAATCTAACTTACTCCTTTGCTCAGTTGCTTTGTGAATGTCTTCCTTGCCACTACTTGTTCTGCTTCTCTGATTCATTAGCACATAGAAAAGAGTCCCCCAGGAGCCCTCCCCATCACCTTCTACCCCCTAGGCCAGGCACACTCATTGGATTCCATTCCCAATCTAAGCTGTTCCTTATACCTTGCGTGCTCAGTGATTCTGTTTTACAGTGTTTGCACTTGACTAGAGCCTCTTCCTAAAACCTCACCCCTCTGTATGAAATACAGTTTTTTCACTAAAAATCATCACTGAAGCATACTGCATGTCTGAAAGCAATATCCATATATTTTGGAAGGAAAATAAGTAGAATAGCTGCAGCTAACAACACGTCTATGCTCCAGTTGGTTTTTGCCTTTCCCTTTCCATGAGAACAGCATCTCTGAAAGGCTGAATTACTTCTTTTATTTGGCCATATGCTTTTGCTGTAACTATGTTTTTTCATAACAGACTTACATTAACCATACATTATTAACCTCCAGAGACAGAAAATTTTAACATTTTCCTGTAAGCACTGTGCAAACCTAGGATATAATACTAATGTCTTCCCTCCTCAACCCCCCACACCCCTGCCACTTATACTTTAAATAAAAGGAGAAGGGAAGTCAGCTTTCAAAAAAGAAAAACAAAACTGATCCAGTGTGGAACATCCAAATCTGAATTATTTTGTGGTAGCATAGAGCGTGCAGGTGGTAAAACATCTGCTCCCTCTCTAAGCTTTAGGTACCCTGCATTGGCTTGTACTTAGCAACATTCTCCTCCTCCATATGTGCTTCTTAAAGAGGGTTTAACACTTACATGTTGGATGTTCTACAGCATTTTAAATTTTAAAACAGAAAAAAATGCTTGAAGTGGTAAATGATGATGTTGTTTCCCACAGTTTCTGTAATGAAGATTCCTCCTAAGTTACAATAGTTAGCAGTTTGTTTTGTATAAGGTTTAGTTACTTGTCTAACAGGGAAACCAATGCCCTCTTTAGGTGTACGTGCAACACACCACTGCTCGTAGCACCACCATCAGCAGCAGCATGCTGAATAGATTAACATGTATGAGTGGGGCAGCTCACAAGACCTAAGAGAGAAGCATGAGATATTAAAACAAAGGTGAAATGCACAAATCCTGCAGAGTGGGACTCCAACAAACAACTGGGCTTGCCCTTTTGTGTTGCCTTGCTGACTGCATGAAGACAGGACCTCAGCTGTGGACTTTCAGCAGATCCACCACCAAAAGGAGACATTTCAGAGGAGGAACTGGTGAGTGCTCATCTCCAGCATCCATAGGGCACCAGCTGGTGCTTGCTGCTCTCGAAGCTAAGACCATGCTGAGAGAGCAAAAGAAGAGATTTCCTTGACAAAAGCTATTTGATTTCAAGTCAGCTCTTAAAGGAGTTAGTCTTTGGAGAGTTTTGGCACCTGGCATGACAGGCGTCTGGTGATGTATGCTGTTGTAGGCAGCTATGAAGGCAGCATGCGAGCACATGGCCAACAGGTTTTCTGAAGACAAATCCTGTTTGCCAGATAAATGGGGAGTAAAGTATAACTCACATCTCAACTGACGGGCTGAATGCAGTCATGTCTTTAAGAACAAAAGAATTTTCTGGCCCTTGTTCCTGCACTTTAGGGAGAAAGAGTTTATATCAAGAGATCTCAGAAAATCCTGTGAAGTCTTAAAAGTCTCAAGCTGAGACCTGTCAGGGTAATATTAACAGATCTAGACAGCTACTATCTCAGCATGACTAAGCTAGCTTTACACCGGATAAGCCTGAATGATATTTATTTTCATTTCACAACATGCTCATAATTTTAATGAACTAGTGTGAGATACGAACAGGAAAACGAGGCACCATGACCAATCCTCCTCTTAAGCTGCTGGGTCTGGTATGTTAACGGAGACAGCTAACAAAGCAATTGCACTGCAATATTCTTCCCAACAGATTGAGCAATGGAGCTGGCAGGGAGAGCAGGGGACGGAGCAAGCAGCTACTGCGGCTGATTCCCTGGGACTGGGTCTGTTATTATCCATTTATGATCAAATCAAACAACTGCAGTAACAATATCTCAAGAACACTGCACTTTAGTCCAAAAACACTCGGCCACAGAAACCAAATACTATAATTAGCCAGTGAAATGTGTCTTTTAGGCTGAAACATGAGAAATGTTTTCCATGCAGGGCAACACTATACAAATGTGTAGAAAAGTGAGTGGAAACTAAGACATTTTACAAGAAGGCACATGGATAGACAACAGGCTGTAATGCAAGTTAGACCTTGTCCAGCTGTAAAGCTGCAGCTCCTGTTCCTGGATGAGAAACTACATTTTTTCTACTACTAATCTCCAGCAGGAAGCCAAAGGATGCTCTACAGTTGTATGTGTGCTTAGCATTGCCCCTTTAATGGGTGATACCTGCCTATACCAGCAGCTGGGCCACATGTTGACTTCCACAGCAAAGGTTTTTCTGTTGCAGCAGTTACAAACATACCACATTATTTAAAAAGTGATGAGATGAAAGAGCCACATTTAAATACCTGAATAGGAAATTTCCTGACTCTGGCTGACACACAACTCACTTTGTTCTTCTAAACATCATAGCAAAGCATACTTTGACATCTGGAGGCTGAAGAGATTATAATTTAGTGCAGGGCTAGACTCAGCTCTGATCTCAAATGGAAGGACACAACAATCGCATTTGATGCTGCTGTGTGATGCAGACCAGGGCTACACAGACAAGAGATGGAGTGTGAGGAGCATGGGAGAGATGACAACCTGTCTTCCTCATGAATCCATTCACTGTTTGTAAAGCAACTTTCCCCCAGTTCAACACCAATGTGTGTAGGAATTTCCCAGTTGTCCTTGCAACTGCTTTATTTCCTAGGCAAGGCATACAGCAGCCTATACCCATAAGAACAATTACTATTAGCTTAGATCACAGGTCTGTTCAGTTCAGCAACTGTCCACAACGGCGGCAAGAAGCAGTTGCTTAGAGACACATAGGAAGAAGGCGGTAAGTATGATGCCTCTTCCCTAGTACTCTCTCAGCTCCCAGACACTGTTAATGCAGAGCACTTCCTAGGCCAACACTTGGTGACCCTTTTCCAGAACACTTGACCCATTTCCTGTAGGAGCTGTGTTAGCTTTTAGCATCCACTCTGTCTTCTGGCAATGAGCTCCAGGGGATGCACAAAGAGCCACTTTGTTTTGCTTGGTTTAGTTTGTTCAGTTTGTTTGTCAGTTCTTTTTTACCTACATTTCAAGATCCATTATTCACCCCCTCTAGCATTCCCCACTGCGTTGTGCTACCTTCTAAACACTTTTTGTGTACTCTACAGTCCTCTTACATAGCCTCTGTGGGTGACAGACATCAGAGGACACCAAAATATGACTCAGTATTTCTGCTTAGGATCTTGAAAGATCACAAAACAACTCATCAAAGACCGCAAAATCACAGACTGGTTTGCATTGGAAGGGACCTTAAAGCTCACCCAGTTCCAGCCCCCACTACAGGCAGGGACACTTTCCACTAGACAAGGTTGCTCCAAGCCCCATCCAATCTGGCCTTGAACACTACTGCCAGGGATGAGGCAGACACAGCTTCTCTGATCTTACAGCAAAGGTAGTCTTTGTTGCACAGGGTTATCTTCAGTCAACTTTATATTCAGTGCATCTATACTCCATTAAACTTATAGGTGTGTGAGTTTAAGTCAAAAGTTATCAAAGCCCTTAGTCTTGTTTTTGGCACACCTGGATAACTCAGAGCATCCCTCAGAAGAGACAGCAGGAAGACATGGAGCATCTCTTAAACTGCACCCGCCGCTAGTGGTGCCACAGCCTGCAGTCTATGCTCTTTTGGCCTGTAAATAAAAAAATTAACCTCCTTTTCTCAAAAACTCAACCAAGAACTACCCCATTCATCCAAGGCACAGATAAGAGAGATCCCTTTCCATACATTATCCTAACCATCAGAGCTCTCCTGCCTGTAAGGTGCCCCTATGTGCTCTCTCTTTTGCTTCTAATCTGTCATCTTAGCCACGCCATATTGTCTTCATGAACTTTAAAAAGCATGTAGGTCACATTCTTACTTCCCCAAAGTCCACATGAAGTTTGGGATTGACTGCAGTGAGGTGAGGACTTGACTCACAGACCCCTCTTAGCAAAACTCTGTCAAGTAATTATGTCCTACAATGGAAAGCAATTCATTACAAAAGGGGTAAAAATCTAGCCAGGCAAATAAAGAAAAAGCACCACTGTCACTAGAATTTATTGAGACATTTTTGAGGCCCTCAAAGGGACTTTAATTTGTGACAGTTTTCTATTCAAACTATAATCATGGGGCTGGGTGTGGAGTAACTTTTATTTGGCAACACAGTCCTGGTGAGAGGGAGGGTGAGTGTGTTACAATCACAAGAAATAATAGAACAAGGAACCTCAGACCAGCCCAGCCAATATGTGAACATCAATTTGAGCATTCTCCCCTGAGCTAGGAAACAGCAATCACTACTGAGCAGTAAAAGCTGCCTAGAATGTGCCTGCATCCACTTTAGCCTGATTTTCTTTTTTTTTTTTTTTATTTCTCTCAAAATCACTTATGTGCTGAGGGGAAAGGCAAGGATATGAACAAGTTATTGTGAAACCTGCATATATCTTTTGTGAAATCAGAAACAGCACCTTTCATTTTTTTGGCTTGCATATCTTCTTGTGCTAGCTAGGTTTCATTTCTTATTTTATGGTATTGAACTGGAGTGATGACACCAAACAGGATCACCCTCCCACATCCCATTGTTTTGAGGACTGCTAGTGGTTTTCATGCATAAAACTTTGGTTGCAGCTGCCTAATTCTGGGGCTTTAACTTTGGAGATTTCACCTCTGCAGGAGTCTTTCATAGAGCAAGTCTGCAAGTGGGGAGGAACCCCATGGACTCTTTGGGAGGAACTTCACACAATATCGCTTCTCGTGTGAACTGCACTGACAGGTCACACGTGCCCTGGTGTCAATGAAAGCAAGTTTGATCATGAACTTTGTGATAAGGAATAGGTCTAAGCAGTAGCAAACAGGACCTGAATCTCCATCTTGGATCTGAGTGAACCACTCCATTAAAAAAAAAATCTTTCTAGTCCTTCTTGAGTCTTTTCTTTGACTGATCTCACTTGTCTGGTGGCCTGAATCCCAATCATATGCCTATTCACATGTCTGATTAAGTTTAGTTAAGTGCGTTGATTAAGTTTAGTTAAGTGCGCTTCTGAAACATGCAAAAACTGACCTTAGGGCAGGTGAACCATCCTTTGAAATTGGTGGTAGTAATAGGAAAGGTCCTCATAGCAGTTCAGCTGGAGAAAGAAAGCTGCAGCACTAGAAGATTCTTAACTTGTTCCTCTGTACAAAACTGAAAGCAAAATCAAGACTAAAAAAATTGCAAAACAACAGCTTATTCTGGGCTTACTGCAGCTCATTATTGAGGAGTTGCAATAAATCATCATCCAGCTTGGCTGCTCAGCTCAGCTGAAGTCAAAGGGGAAGACACAACATTCCTGGGATTTGTCATGAGGAGGTTGGTCACATCTTTCCAAAGCTTGCTTGAGGAGGAATGAGACAGGCTGCAAGAGGCCAAGTATTAGGCAGAAATTATTTCACTTCCTCCATGACTTTGCAGCATGAAATACTTCTCGCCATAAATCAGCTCTGATTAGTTTATTATGGATGTTTAGGTTAAATGTCTCAATTGCTCTTTTGTTCTTGGGAATCCAATCTTACTTTTATAGATACTTATTAGTGCAGCTCTAGACAGCTGATTTCATTTCCCATCTCTTTGTTTTTGGCTCCGTTGTGGGAAGGACAGAGTCATAAAACTAAAATACCCACAGACACAAGAAGCAGGACACAGGCCCTTCTCTCTATCAATCAGCCACGCTGACAGCACACAGCATGGCTAATGGAGGAAGGATGAGAGGCTGCTTAGAAATGGATCCTCAGCTATTCTGTTCCCACAGACCTGCTGCAGCCTTTGGAAGAAATGTGGTCAGCGAGGCAAGCCTGGAGCATGAGTGCTGCATGAAAGCTAAGACAAGCTGTCATGATGAAGACAACGGTGCACAGGAACATGTGCCTCTAACTTGCAAGTAGGAAATATTCACAGCATCGAACATGGAAAAAAGAACATGAAAGAGGTTCACAGCATAGAGCACCTCTGCTCTGGAGACAGGCTGAGAGAGCTGGGCTTGTTCAGCCTGGAGAAGAGAAGGCTCCGGGAGACCTTAGAGCAGCTGCCAGTGTCTGAAAGGGCTACAGGGAACCTGAAGAGGAGCTTTGAACAAGGGCCTGTAGGAACAGCACAAAGGGGGAATGGTTTTAAAGTAAAAAAGGGAGATTCAGACTGGATGTGAGGATAAGAGTCTTTACAATGAGGGTAGTAAAACACAGGCATGGGCTGCCCAGAGAGATGGTGGATGTGCCATCCTTGTAGACATTCAAGGCCAGGCTGGATGTGGTTCTGGGCAACCTGATATAGTTGAAGATGTCTCTGCTCATTGCAGGGGGGTTGGATGAAATGACGAGTGATGGTCTTTTCTAATCCAAACCATTCTATGATTCTATGATCATGTGTTATAACTTTCACTTTTCTCTGATTTAAAATCACTGTACTGCAATCTCCGGGGTAAATGAGACGGGGATGGTGTGATCTGAGCAGAAGACTGGCTTTCTGCATCACTGAGCTTTCTCCACTCTCGTGAACAGTGAACGACTTTGTGGACAAATGCCTCATCCATCCTTAGTCACTCATATGACATGACAGTTACTACCTGCCTCTTGCTTCAGCTGTAGAGAATAATTAACCAGCATTTTTAGAGAGATCATAGAAGGATAAGTATGGATGTGGCAGACATTATCTGCTTCAATTTTGACCTTGACTGTTTAGTATAAGGGTTCTACTACATGTGCCAGGCATCTGAGCACTCAGCTTTACATATCCATTCCCGAGGACTTGTCGTACTGCTGCACTCACTGCTTCCACACCTAATATAACATTTGTTCTTGGCTTCCACCACAGCTGCTGAAAAGAGGGTGGAGTGAACTTTACTTCAGCATGTCTGGTAAAAATTCCTCACAGACAATGCCTAACAAGGTTTTGATTTTCCAAAGTAAACTTGCAGCAGCCTGTATGAATGCAGGATCCTTTTCTCCTCCAACCATTCCCCTTGCAGAAGGAGTTTGCACTACTTGCGTGCCAGCATCTCAGGACACTGTGCAGGATGCCTCCAAATGCAGTGGAGAAAGCTGGACCACACCACATGCGACAGGACCCTGCCTTGCTGAACTCCGAGCGCTTGGCTCCAGGAAGGCAAACTCCTGGCAGCATTTCAGCTCAAGATTACTCATAAATGCCCTTCAGGTTGCAAGGGTTTTCTGGATGCGGCTGTGAGACAGAGGCTAGGAGGGATGGAACAAATGTTATTTAGATCAGGGTGCACCCCAGGGCTGCAAGCAGCCTCTCCAGCAGGTTACCGGAAAGGATAAAGATTAACTTCTTCTCTCCATATGAAGTGAACTCTGTGCTCTCTATGTGGAAATGGTACTGGGGAGTTTGCTGGCACTTCCTTTCCTCACATAGAAACAAGTGAAAAGCGGAAGAAAACATCACCCAGATGATGTGGAAAAATCGCAAGACAGGTCTTTGAATTACCCAGAATATCAGAAATCCCAAACAAATTAATCTGTGTCATAGCTGATGGATTTGTGCTTGATCACAGTATTTCATATTTTGATATATTTTTTAATGACTGTTTAATACATGTATTTCCTCTCTGTCTGCTTAATTTCTTGAGGCATGAAGGCTCCTCCAATGTCCTTGTAAATAAAAACCTAAAAGCCAGCTTCGTCTTTGAGGTGACTTTACTTAACATCTGCATTATACACAAGGAACAAGCAGCAGCAAAGGCAGTAGGAGAATGTGCTTTTTCAAATGCAGGCCTTGGTGGTCTGAACATCAGCTCTGACCAGATGAAACCCAAGGGACCACGCTCTGACTGCCTACAGAAACATTTTGCACTTATGCCTGTTTTTCCTACCACCTTAAAGGATCTGACAACCATGTAAGTCAGATACTCCGAACCACTTCATTTCTCTGGGGAGCACAGAAGCCATAACAATGGTAACTGCCTGGCCACTCATTGTTACCTACCCAGCTTCAAGCATGCACAAGCTTTAACGTTTGCCAACTACATACCTTCAGTGCTAACAGAGAAAGAGAAGGGTATCACCTGAGAGCAAGTCATCTCATCCCCAGCTGAAGAGACCCAACTTTCCCTTCCTGCCAAAGGTGCCAGCATGACTGTCTTAGCCTGAATGTCCCAAGACATTCATCCCAGCTCCTTACATTGTAATGCAGCATGGAGAATTTTTCATACACTCATATCATAGAATCACAGAATCCCAGACTAGTTTGGGTTAGAAGGGACCTTAAAGCTCATCCAGTTCCAACCACCTGCTCCAGCCCTCAGAGCACCTCTGTGGCCTCCTCTGGACTTGCTCAAGTCCTTTCCAAGCAGTAGCTTCCCATCATTTGAGATACAATATTAGGCTGATCAGTTATGTTCAGTGTTCCTGGGCTCACTGCAGAAGGCAAGGCTAACACGACCAGGAGAGCTCTTGCATAGGGTGGCTAAGCAGCTCCAGCACCGTGGGAGGAGGAACTATGCTCTCTTCCTTCCCAGGTTCCATCGGCAACTCTGGGCACAACCTTGCAGTTTCTTCCACCTGAGTTTGGCAAAAGGGGGATGAGGTACTTAATAGGGTAGGGCTTTTCTATGGTGAGTTTTTGTCATTCATGACATGGACTTTCCCTTCATGCTTCAAAGCATTCTTAACAGCCAAGCACTGAGGAAGCACTAGCAAAGCTGTGCCTTAGTTGGTTTCCTTCCCTTCTTGCTTGACCATGAGAATAGTATGAAATATAAGTGATTTGGGCAGTGTTTCTAATCTCCCTCTGGAATCAGCTGTCCTTACTGGGCTTTTGTATAGCCCTGTAAAAGTATTTTACTATCTTTTTATATCCTACACAGCCTGAGAGTGTGGAGGTGAGTACGGAGTACTCTCCAGCTTTTTCTGCTTAGAACTCCAGCTATTGGTTAAAATCAAAATCGATTTTCAAAATCACCTTTCAACTAACTCGGAAGTCAAAGAGGATCTTGCAACAGTCAGAAAGGAAACAGAAGCTAATAGGCTACATGAGAAAATTGGGGTAGATGCTTTGATTAAATCCAGGGCTCATGGTTAACCTATGTGAATGAGAACCATGCACTAGAAATGAGAGGCAGGACTTCCAAGTGATATTTAATTAAGCAGAAGGACAATGTGATATTATTTAATTTACGCAGAGCAACATGGGTAGTTCATGCTGTAGTACTAGAATTAAATATGTACCTTCATGCCCTTCAGAAAGTACTAGAACGGATGTCTAGCTCAGGACCTAAATTTTCCCATCAGTTATTCCTTTCAGTCCCTCTCAAATAAACGACAGTTCTTTGTGGGAAAGGACCTTCGCAAACAGGACAACGAGGACAACAGTTTCAGCTTAAATATTAAGACTGTTTAATGCATTTGCTTCCTAATTGTGAAGACTATTCCAGATAGGACTCGCTCGTTTAAGTCTTAGCAGAGGCATAAAGCCACGACCAGTGTACAGATAAGTGTTGAAGACAGACACACTTGCAGCAGGATGGTACTGCAGCATTCATTAATGGCACTGCCAGGTGAATGCAGAAAGCTTCATAAGATCCCAGCAAACACAGTGACTTACATCCATAGCTGCTATTTATAGTAAAGCTTGTAGATGAAATTGATTCTCTACTTGTTGCAGGCGGTGGCGCGGGGAAGCAAGAGACGACCCAATATGAGTGATAAATCAGCTCCAGCTTTATTGCCAGTCAGTGCCACTTATATACCCTTTTCCCACTAATTTATGCACACCTGTCATCACACGATTGGCTAAGCCTAAGAGGTTACATCAGCTAGTTATTGCGTGATTGGCTAAATCTGGATCCGGCCCGTGATTGGCCGAAATCAGGATCCGGCCCGTGATTGGCCAAAACCAGAATCCGGCCCGTGATTGGCCGAATTAGGATCCGGCCCGTGATTGGCCTAATCCGGATGCAGCCCAGTCAGCCTTAGCATCTGCTCTGCTTGTACAACCGCTCCATAGATCCATGCCCTT
>WYDI02023513.1:0-52952 GCA_009867235.2 Psittacus erithacus | reverse complement strand
AAGTTTATGGCTGTTGTTATCTTGTCTACAAAGTCTGCAAAAGACTCCCCATTACCTTGCTTTATTGACATATAAGATGGCGTTGGCGGGGCGGTTTTGACCATTCCAATCGCCTTACTGGCCATACGCATTGACTCCAGGCAGATAGCTGGTCCCAGCTGCAGCTGCATATCGACAGTGGCAAACCTACCGATCCCCATCAACTGCTCTGTCGTGACTCCTGCGAGTTCGTCGTCAGGATGCCTAGGGATGTTGGCTGAGTAATCACACAGCCTCTGCCAGTGGGCTTGCCACAACAGCTGAGCAGACTGGGGCATGATAATGCTTACAATTGTCTTAATGGCCTCAGGACACAAGATTCCAGTGCCCCAAATATAGTTCAACATCTGCTTTGTGGGCTCGCCATGTAGCCCCACTTCATTCACGGCGCTCCTTAGTTGGGTCAAAAATTTCCAGTCTAAGGGGTGATATTCTCCCTGCATGTTTCCATCCACATCTGGTTGATATACCACAGGAAAAGCCTGTTCTGAGCCCAACGCAGCCAAGTCAAACTGGCCACTACTGGCCGCACCCTTAAGTATCTCCCCCCAGTTCACCCGATGAACCCCTCCCCGGCGTTTGCTGGGCGGTTCACCAGATGCCGGGTCCCTGGGAGTCTGGTTAAGTAAATTTGTGAGGGCTGATTTGTCAAAACCCTGTTTGACTGTTGGAGTTGGTTGTTCTACCCCGTCATCATCGGAAGACAGGATTTCCACCCCCCCCGGATGGGGCTGAGGATTCCGTTTCCGGTCTGCCCCTTAAGGGGGAACCTACTGCTGCCGGGGCCCGAACCGTCACCGGGCACCCTGTGGGCGGCACCGGTATGTAATCGGTTCCAAGCCCAAACGTTCCAGGTGTCGGTGTCGGGCTCTCGCCTTACTGCTGGGTAGCCATGGCTGCGACATGCTGTTCCACCTTATGTCGCTTCAAACAGGTGATAACATCCCGCCATGGCTTCATTAGTTTTCTAGCTGTTTTGTCGTCACTAATAACCTGATCCCATAACCAATCCCCATATCGCCTCCACTCAGACTCTTCAAACAATAAATTGAGGTCCTTAAAAAACTCATGACTCCTCGCTACTGCCACTAAACCTGATAGCTGCTTGCAGCCTACTCCGCGCTTTTCTAAAAAAGCATTGTAATAATTCGAGGGTTACCTCCAACTCCATGGCCGCCGTCCCACGTCTCTCCGCTCGACAGCCCTGGCTATCCCACGTCCCACCGCTTGATAGCCCCGGCTGTCCCACGTCCCTCCGCTCGACGGCCTATCCGCGTCCAACCGCACGTTGCGTGCGTCCACGCAGCAGCTCTAGGTTCACCCTCTCGGATTCTGGCGGACCCCCTCTTGATCCAAGCGCACTCCAGCTGCTCCCCGGTCACTGCTCACCGGTGCCACGTCCGACGTGCCGCTACCAGCTCTCTGCAGGGCCGCAGAGGCCTAGCCTGCCTGCAAGGGTCCTGGCCTCCGTCTGTGTTGGCATTCGCAATGCCGGGTGCAGATTCGAGGCCTCTGCGCTGTTCGAGGCTTCTGTGCTCCTCGAGGCTCCTTCTGCGCTGTGCGAGGCTTCTCTGCTGTTCGAGGCTCCTCCGAGGCTTCTGCACTGTTCAAAGCTCCTTTGGCGCTGTTCGAGGCTTCTCTGCTGTTCGAGGCTCCTCCGAGGCTTCTGCACTGTTCAAAGCTCCTTCGGCGCTGTTCGAGGCTCCTTCTGCGCTGTGCGAGGCTTCTCCGCTGTTCGGGCGCCACTTGTTGCAGGCGGCAGCGCGGGGAAGCAAGAGACAACCCAATATGAGTGATAAATCAGCTCCAACTTTATTGCCAGTCAGTGCTGCTTATATACTCTTTTCCCACCAATTTATGCACAACTGTCATCACACGATTGGGTAAGCCTAAGAGGTTACATCAGCTAGTTATTGCGTGATTGGCTAAATCTGGGTCCGGCCCGTGATTGGCCGAAATCAGGATCCGGCCCGTGACTGGCCTAATCCGGATGCAGCCCAGTCAGCCTTAGCATCTGCTCTGCTTGTACAACCGCTCCATAGATCCATGCCCTTTCTCATCTAGCCATTCCTCAACATCTACTTACTTAATAAATAACAACAGACTGGGCACAGCATGAGCAACATGCTATGGTTGACCCTTCTCTGAGCATTGGGCTAGATGATCTTCAGAGTCCCCTTCCAACGTCAGCTGTCCTGTGGCTCTGTGGTGTTTAATTCATTCTGTTTGGGAATTATATGATGGCAAGATCTCCTTCAGTTAAATATTTTTGCACAAGACAAACAGAGCCATAAAAACCTAAAACAGAGCTATCCTCACTTCCCAAGAAGTAACCTGACGATAATATGGTCACCCTTTTTGTACAGGCATACAAATCTCGATGACACAACACCCATCAGAAACTTCAACTTGTATGCTGTTCAGAGGTGGTGGCTGCTTTTACGTCAAAACAGAATCAGCTATTTTTCATAAGGCTTCCACATACACACCATTGACAGGTTTTGTTGGAGTTACCACTTTTTGTGCCAATGCCACTGATGAAAATGCTAAATGAGTCTGGTCCCAAGACTCATCCCTGAGGACCACCAGAAGTAATCTTCCTTCTGTTTAGTATTTCCCTTTTCAGTAGTGTTTAAAAATATACAGCGCTTAATTTTCCTAAAACTAGTAGACTGTTCTGATAGATTTTATTAATTAAACTGGTTTTGGAGTGTGCTTGTAATTTAAGGGAAATAATTTAATGGTCAGAGTAAGATGAAAACTCTTATGTTGACCAACATAAAAGGAATGAGACTGAGGATGATAACTCATCAAAACGAAATTTAGAAAAAAGGTTTGATGAGCCATAGCCTTCGTGAAGGGCATTAGAATAAAAATAGAGCGGAAAAACTTTTAGCAGAAAAGGGGTACTAACTTCTGATGGATTACTGGAGACAAAAAGAAATAGAAGAGGATTTCCAGAAGATGGAAACATCTCCTAGCTGCTCTTCTTTCAGTAGGATAACCAGCTGCTGGCACATTTTTCTAAATTAGTATTGCTCAGAAGATGTTCAAATATATTACCTTCAGTTTCTAAGCTGTCTGGACATGCTTTTATTGTCTTGTTTTCCTATGATTCTTACTTCACCGTTTCCACATTTTATTTTTCCCACAAAGCAGATGGTAAGCCAGAAAAAAGCAGCTTTACCTTAAACATTAAGCAGCATGTGAATTCCCATGTATGAAGGCTTTGTCTTTCCTCAAGTTCCTCCAGGCTGCTATATCAAACTGCAGAAGTTGTGAAAGTTGGCTAGACTCTGCTAAACATTCCCAGAGAATCATGTTTATACACACAATCATCAATATGTTACAGGTACAAAGCAAGGAAGAACAACATATCTAACACACATGTATTACACACAAGTGCCCACTTTTGGGAATAATAGCGAGAAGGTAGTTAAAATAGTGATCTAGATTGCCAAAACATTATCTCAATATCAAAATAATGCTTTCATCCCAGAGGCAATACTTTTTAGACAGCATTGCCTCAAAAAATAGGGTTTTTTTTGTTTTTTTCCCTTTTCTTTTTTAATTTTTTTTGGCACAGAAGAATTTTTTTCCTCTCTTGAAAAAAGAATTGTAAATCTTTGAACTAAAAAATTTGCTTGGTAAACCCAGACCTCAAAGGAAAAATTACTATGCACAAAATGCACATTCTGTTTAACTAGTTACATTTAAAGCATAAAACTGTAGACGTGTCTAAACCTTTAATGGAACATAGCATGGTTTTCCTCCTGTTAAACAGCTACATATTTTATCTTTCCCAACAGTACAGTTCAAACTGAAAAAAAATTTACCTGGGAAATCATTTGCAGCGTAGTATCAAAGAGAAGTATTAATTAAGTATGGCCTTTGAAATTTGATCTGCAAACTTTGGTTAATTTCCTGTCTTGAAAAACCATTTGAGGGCATGTTTCTCTATTTTGTCTTCTGTCACCACTAAAATATTTTGGACAGGGGAGAAGCAATTGATTGACATCTCATGTCAGGCTATTTCACGTGGCAGTTTTATAGACATGCCTGGAAAACATGGTCTTCCAAAAGATGAGTTAGAAAATCACGCTCACAAAGTAAGTCTAAGTTTAGTACCTCTACTAAACAGGATGAATGGAGTGAAGCTTAAGGCCAGAACTGATCTATGTTTTCATTAGTGGTCTGGATGTTAGAAATGAAGAACTTTCTAAGTTCACCCATAATACCAAATTGAGGAGAAAGGAGCATTCAAAATCATCTTGACAAACTACTTTACTCATGCACAAAAATGGGATGCAGGTCCATTGGGTTAAATGCCAGGTACTAAACCCATATGGGAATAGTCAGCTGCACAAACACAGAATGGAAAAACAAGTGACTTCCCAGTAACACTGCACAGAAGAATCCAAGGATTATGGTAGATCACAGCATGAACATAAACTAGATGTTATGCCACTGTGAAGCAGATGAACATTATACTCAGTATATGGATAGGAGCACTGTCTCTTGAGCGCTGAGTTGAAGGGAAACCTGCTTTGCAAGTTTTGGAAAGCCCCCGCAGCCAGAACTCCATTGGCATGGAAGGATAGCGAAGATCCAGCTTTTCTCAGAGACTAAATCAAAGAGCACTGAGTATCATATTAATTTAGGTTTCTAAGAAATACATTATATGCCATGAGGCCTTACTACTGAGTTCCCTTTCCAAACACCACAGGTTTGTTTGAAACACATTTTACTTGGCTTTGTCAATGAAGACCACTAGGTCTTCCATTTCAAGACACTGGGATGAATGAGTTTGAGGATAAAATAGATGTCCCCACTTCTTGTGGACAAACATGCGTTATAAGGAATTTCCACTGGTCTTCTGCAACACTACCTCAGCCATCACAATTTGTGCTCATTTTTGGAAGCATTTCCTCTTCAAAGCCCACTGGAAAATGGAACTTTACCAGCAGAAAAGCAATAGTTTCTCACATAAATCCATAAAGGAGCACTTCACTAACTTCTCACATGGTTTTGGAGACTGACATATTGTAAGGAGGCTTCGAGGGGAGAGGAGAAGTCTCTGTGTACACAATAGTCTCAGCTGACTGGAAAATGGCTCCGGACCATGGCTACCCTAACTAGATGACAAATGTGTGCTCACACAAGTGAAGGTATGTATCTGCCATCACGTCATTTTCTGCTCAGCTCCTTGTTTGATTCTACAAACCTCAAAAAAAGGGAAAAGAACAAATATTCTGACAGATTTTACTACATCTGCAACTGTGTGTAATATTTCCTATTTACATAACATTCTACTATCAGAAACTAATAGTTTCTTGAAAGCAAGAGTTTTGCAGGATATTCAGCTCCATTTACCTTCATTTTCTGCTGCAGGTACAATTAAATCAAGCTCTTGCATTTTGGGTTAAGTCATGGAACACTTTCACATTAAAACCGAAACTATATACAAGCTTTTGCTGAAAGCATTGTCAGAGCACTGGAAGATTTTAAATCAGGCAGCGTCTATGAATGGGTATTTGAATAGGTCTTTTGTGGTCCTGTCATTTCCCAGGCACAAAACCTTTGTAGCAAGGAAAATATTTTGGCCATTCATGTTTTTACTGTGTGATTTATAACATTGTCTCAAAGCCCTTTGTGAATTTAAAGTGCCGTGACCATGTTTTTCAGAAAGGAATACTTAAATATAATATTCCTAGATCTTTATGTGGGTTCTTAAATGAGGCCCTGATTCTGCAAATACTGACATGGACGCTTTTAGTTAAATACAGGACTGAATTTTGGCAGAATTAGGGCCTAAACAAGCCACCATTTCAAAAATACCAGGTACTTTCAAGGACCATTGCAAGCCACAGAACACAGAAGCACGACTATGTCACATAGTCCTGCTGACTTTAACAGGATTACTCCTGTGTTTAAAACACTTGTTGGATGACATCTTTTCTGAGACAGAAGAACTGGCTCCCTCTGTCTTAAATGAGAATTGATTCCTAAAATCGCAAAGCAATTGAAAAACAGCAAGGTGCATGCTTAGTTCTGTACACTTGATTTTGGCTGCTGACGGTAAATACATGTGGCTAATTTCTTCTTTGATGAAGCCTTAAATCTAAATGAATGCATCATCTTTGGGCAGGAGAAAGTAATGCAATAACATACTTCGCTAACTAGCCCTTTTACTCATAAACTTTCTAACCAAACAAAAATAAAATTGATGTATTTTGAGAATGCATTTTATTTTTTTAGAAATCACTTTAAGAAAAATAATGAAGAACCAAAAATCACAATTTTAAAGGCTTTCCATTTCTGGGTTTCTACAGCATGTTAAAATAGAGTCAATATTGACTTTATATGCACTTTACTGTGAAAGGCAAGAATATCTTACAATGCACAATGCGGCAGAGAACCTCCAAGTAAAAAGTGAAAGGACATTTCTTTGGATGCTTGAAGCCAGAAGGTATTCTGACTAGCAGTTTAGGAAGCTATATCTCAAAGTTGAAGATAATTTAGCTAGACCACATCTACACTGAGATTCTCAAGAAAGGGGCAGTGTATAATGGAAGTACAGTGATAGCCTTCATCTTGTTTACATCTGACATTCTCTGGGGACACCTTGAAACCACTTGATCCTAGATACAATCAGCAGCCAGAAACTGTTAGGAAGTAAAAATGGTGCTTCCCTTCCCTGCATATACATGATAAAAGTTCTACACAGCGGCTAAACATATTTCCAGACAATCACAAATCAAGTTTAGCAGGCCAAGAGTCTACAACAGCATAGCGAAGAATGGGTACAAGCACCATGCAAGAGGATTAGAGCAATATGTCATTGAATACCACCTCAGAGTAAAGATTTTGGCTCAGTGGCTGTAACAAAGCCTTTTAGTTTTACAGCTTATCTCTATCAGAAGCAGCAGTTTCCCAGTTTCTCAGCTAGCACATAGCTATATGTCATCAAATAGATCCTCTGGCTCACAAGTATTTTCCAGTGTTTCGAGAGACATAGCATCCAGGGAATGCTTCTCCAATGTCTTCAGTGAAGCCAGAACAGGTCTGGAAATATAAAGAAAAGAAATTTGAAACAAATTTAGATACAGATATAAACAGTTCCAACACATACAGCGCCAAGGTAACCATTTAATAGTGCATTTTGAGCTTTATGTTGTAGGAGAAAAGCACTTTCTGTAAGACCTGATTACTTGCTGAGATGGCAATGGCAAAATAAACAGATAAACTTCAGCTTATAAATGTCAGGGTTTCAGTATTTTATTAGTTTTTGGGACCCTAAAATGACTATTTCACACACAATTTACACATGAAGAGCTAGGGAGAGCAGAACAAATGCAGAAAGCATGCAAAGGATCTGCTCTTCTGTTACTGCAGAGGATAATGCTCTCTAAGCCTCTCTTTATTTTTCCCTGGGTGCTAAGCATGTGTCTGCTGTCCATCAGTTTGACATGGAGGCATGTTGAAGAATCAGATTAAGTTGCCTCACAGGTAAAACACAAGCCTCTCTCCAAAAGCAGAGCAGAAGAAAACAAAGGCAAATTAAGAAAATCCTTCCATAATGCATGAGTCCGCATATTTGGGAACTTTCAAATCCCTGGCCTTCCCTTGTACGTGTGTAATGTTTACATTTGCTACAAATGTATGCAAATAGGAGCACTTGCAATTCACTGACATGTGGATTGCTTGGGTGCGGATTTGCCCTTAGATCGCTGGACACCACGGAGTCCTACCTGAAAACTGAAACTGAAAATGCCTGAATCAGACACCCATGACATTGAACAACATGCTGCATTGCATCAGTTTGTTCTGTTTAGCACTCCTTTGACTGTCCTCATGAAGGACATCAAGTCTAGAGAAAAGAAGGCTCAGAAGAGACCTCATAACAACCTTCCAAGGAGACCTACAAGAAACCTGGAGAGGGCCTTTGGACAGTGGCCTTTAGGGAAAGAGGGAATGGCTTTAACCCGACAGAAGGGAGACTGAGATGAGCTCTTAGGCAGAAGTTCTTCCCTGTGAGGGTGAAAAGGCCCTGGCACAGGTTGCCCAGAGAAGCTGTGGCTGACCCATCCCTGGCAATGTTCAAGGCCAGGCTGGACGAGGCTTTGGGTAACCTGGTCTAGTGGTAGGTGTCCCTGCCCATGGCAAGGGGCTGGAACTGGATGAGCTTTAAGATCCCTTTCACCCCAAACCACTCCGTGATAGGAATCTATTATATGATTTTGGACTGATTGGAGTATCATTAAGGGTTGATGGCTTCATGCCCAGGTATATTCCACTGGTGTAATCCTGACAGAATGTGAAAAACCAGTAAGTTGTCAGGGCAAAAACATCAGCCACCAGGATGGGAAGAACTAGACAGAAGTGATGGCAAGTGTTATCCTCAAATGCTGCCATATGAGGCCTTGCTGCAATAAGGCATGCAAAAGCATCTACTATTGCTCCAGTTCTGAAATCACTTTACTTTCAACCTACTTGTGTGTTCAGATTAGAAGAATTACTTTCTTTGGAAGTCTAACTAGCTTTCTTTGTAAACTCTCACAAAACACTTTCCTTCAGGTCTGAATAAATTATGTCCAAGCATTTTTTTCTTTTTGGTATGCAGTCATATCGAGACAGATGTGTGCCTCATCAGAAGTCACTTACACTAACCATGAAACAAACCTGCCAGAACAGAGCCCTTAGCCACAGTCTGCTCAGCAAGATCATATCACTCCATGCTGTTCTGATTGTCTGCAATCAATCAACTTGTTTGTACCCTAATTTATTTTTATTTTTTAAAAAATAGGTAGCCTACACAGTCTGACACTTGAGTTTACTTATTGAACGTCTTCTTTTCCTTTTCTAGGTCGATCTAAAGCATTCCAGCACTTTCTGATTTTGAAAAGTAAGCCTGACAGTGCTTAAACAATTTCAACAACAGTCCTCATTGGCTAAAACAACTGTTTTCAATGCTGTACATGAGATCACATCTATAATCCAAACCACTGTTCATTTTTAACATTACACAGCTTGAACTATTAAGCTTCTGTGTTCTTGTAATAACATGGTCCTCATTTAATCTCCAAAAGCTGTAATAGAATGCCTGTGTGTAAATCCAACTATACTTGCAAAGTAGAAGCATTAATCTCTTTACACAAAGTTCATAAGGAACTTAATTTTGGTTTTAAGACTTGATGATTCCTGTTTGCATGGCAATTATTCACTAAATGCCAACAGCTTGCTTTGTGCTGTGCAATTATTTTGTGTCTTGGATTCTCACTGAAGCTGTATTGCCATACTCTTATGCATAACTGAGTTAATTTCTTTAAATTGCAGTGAGTTGTATATCCTGTCTTGTCAAACAGCCTGTAAGCAAGGCATTCTTCTTGAAAGTTTATTCTTCTGTTGGATCACTTTTTTAAGTCTTGCCTTTTGGTAAACTTGAACTCCATTAACACATCTGGAGAACTGCTGACTATATAAGAAATCATTTCATATTTCCTGACATTTAGTTCCCTTCATAAATTGAGACAGAAGACCAGATCCACAGCTGGTGTGAATCACTGGAGTACTAATAATGTCAGTGGAACTCTGCTGACTTACACCAGCTGAGATTCTGGCCCAAGATTTGGAAGAAAGTGGTTACATTACTTGATATTTCTTTCCACAGCTGAGTAGGACCCATAGGAAACAGAAGACACACAACACTTTTATTACCTACCTAACCAACAGTGCAGAAATGCAAACCCATGCAGGGTGATGGCTTTGCATATCTTGGGAGAAAACACAACACCTCCTTTTAAAGCAGGACAGATGGACCAGTCCTGTTTGTTTCTCGTGATGAGTTCACACAGACCCTAGAGAACATCTGCACACTATTCCTGCTGCCGCAGACAGCCAGTTCCACAAGATAATGTTTGTGAAGCAGTATGACATAGAAAACAGTCTCCTATACAATTACTACAAATTACATGATTAAAAAGAGCTTCCTAGTGGCAAATAGGCCACGTTAGACGGGGCTTGGAGAAACCTGGTCCAGTGGAAGGTGTCCCTTCTCATGGCAGAGGATTGGAACTAGATAAGCTTTAAGGTCCCTTCCAACCCAAACCATTCTAGTGTTCTGTGAAAAACACCAAAAAAGGTGTAGCCACGATGAAGGAAAATCAGGTCAGAGGCTGCAACATCAGTGCAACTGCTCATCTTGAGGTACTTCTTGCTAAAAATATGAAAGGTTCTTGCATTTAGCTACGCTCGCATGCCCAGTCCAGCACGCTGTGGTTAGAATTTTACTCAAGTTTTTGTTCTCAAGCAATTCTCATGAGCTTTGAAAAGAGAAATATCCTTGTAAATTCATATAGCTATAAAAGTTTCACAAGAAACTTAACTAATCTAGGAGACATCCTTGTGTCTTAGACCACTGCATGATTCCCCTTATTTTTTAGTAATTAAAACAAACGGTTCCAACCAAAAGCTGGCATTTTATTAAAAGAAATTTCAGCCTTCCCAGAAAATGTGTAGCAAAGTTTTAGGAAAAGGCTGAATTTCTCAGTGTGTCTATCTTTCCTTAGCTTGGTTTAATGATTCATTTTTGCAATTAATCTGAAAAAAAAAATTAAAAAAAAATGAAGGCTTAATAACCATGAATAGATATTAACAGAGGATATAATCTGATATATACTTTCTTTGGTATCATAAAAATAGGTGGCTGCAGCAGCTCATAAACAGAGAACTTGCATTTATTAGAGCACTGACATAGCAACAAAGGTGAGGCATCTGAAACACTAATGAACACTCGCATTGTGACTGATAGGGCAAAAGCTTAGAGCAACATTTGTGCTCCAGAGACAATATTTTTAGTCCACCCTGAGAGAAAAACTTGTATTCTTTGATTTATCATCAGCCTGCAATCTTGGCTGCATAAACATCGTTTTCATGGAAAGTGCTCAGAAGAGGGATACTCATCAGCCATGGTTATTAAGGAAGGATTATGAAAGGAGCTTTGAGTAAAGCTCATGGCTATACGTAAAACCTTGGCCTTGAATAACCAAGGCCCTGCAGCGTGAGCTCTTGGGAGACATCACACTGACTGCCTAAGGCTACTGGCCAAAAAGGAGGAAGTTCAGCCATGAAAAGAAAAAGAAATTGTGTAATGTAAGAGGGGGAAATGCCTCTTATGTGAATGGATGCATCAAGAACACTATGTGCAGACAGATGTTTTTAAAGTTGAACATTAAAAATGTAAGTAGACTAAACTGAAATTACATGTGATGAAAAAGATGAGGCTATTCCCCTTAACTGATATGCTACAATGATTATAATATACAGCAAATTACAGAAGTATTTTTAATTTTAATTCAATTTAAAATGGAAACTGAAACTCATTAACTTGTTTCATGTTTTGGCAGTATTATGAGTATTCCAGATACAGCCTACTTTGGCATTTATTCCTAGAAATAATAAAAACCCAAACACATATATATCTAATTGATCTTGCAAAATGTAAACCCTAGCAAGTCATGAAGAACTTGGTGGATACAATCACATTCATGGCCTGAAATTACAGCTGATGGACTCTTGCTTTTGTTATTAGCGAAGAAACTGAAATTTTATTGGCCAGTTTCAATCTATGAAAAAAGCTGTGGTGTCAGAGATAATCAGAGCCCAAGTTTTACCTGACCCCAATGCAAATTCACAGAGGCTGGAGAAAAATGCTCAAGAAACAGCTGAAAAGAACGATTTCTCACTTAAGGGTTATTGTCTCTATTCCTCCTAGAGAAATTTCTATGTGTGGCATTTTCCTACATGCAATGTATTAAACAAACAGTCTAGTACCAGTTAAAGTCAGCAGACAGATAATGATGATGACGACGATAATTATTATTGCCATATAATAATGTGAGTTTTGTTGTATTATCAATAATAATTATAATAAATTTATAATATAGTGTTATAATATTATAATAACGTAATAATATAAACTATTATTAATAATAGTAAATTTGTTCAATTACACACTTAATGAAGAATATTTTCCATGCAGCAAAACAAATTTAATGTTCATCCAAGGAATCAATGTTCCTCAATAAGCTTTCACCTCTGCCTGAAAGACAAACTATAATTGCATCTGCATTCATTCTAGTCACTGTGCAGTAAGGTAAGTCTGGAATTCCCTCAATAAACAAAACTTAAAGTAAAACTTCAAAACACAAGACAACTGCTAAACACCATCTTAAGCTCTTGCAAGTGCCACTCTTTGTTTTCTAGAACTAGAAACTATCAAATGGTGGATAATTTTGATTTGTGCCTACATAAATGATTTGGGTTTTTTTCTTCACATGTCCCTGGAATCCTTCACAGGAAGGAAAGCAAACTCAGAATCCCTTAAACATCACAAATACTGATAAAGTGATTGCAGCAAGAACAAACTTACAAACAAATCTGCTACCCTGAGAAGATTCTCATATATCTCTTACTGATATAAGTTTCAAAATTGATACAACTTCCAATGACTGGTCTAGATCAATTCTCAATACTATTAATTACTCACCCAGTTTATTTAGTCCTATGAGATAAATGGTCTAGAGATCCTCGGAAACCATATGTAATGTCTAAAATGGCTGTACAGGCCACATGTCATGCAGATGAACAATGCTGACACTACTTTTTTAAGGACTTGTATCTGTTCCATTGCAAATTCCCAATTAACTTCAGCTGGCATAGGTGCAGGACCTTATTTAAAAAAAGCATAGTTTTAGCAATATAAATATGGTCATGGACCTTTTAAACTGATCAAACACACCTGCATATGCTTACTAACAAAGATCTACTTGAAAACATAGTAATAGATGTGACTTCTAAGAAAAAGCTTAAACCATGTTTGTTTTAGAGAAGTGGCACACATTTCTGTGGCTCATTTCCACTTAAACTCCTTCTTTCTTAAATAAACTAGACCACATTCACTTTGAGGAACATACTAGCACCACTACTTTCACTGGGAAAAAAACACAAATCTCATAATTGTAACTACAAGAGCATATAGTAAGGAAAACTTAAGTTTGTTTAAGAATTTTGTCAAGGTCTTTCCTAAATCTAGTACACTGCAAATTTATTGGCAAATGCTAGAAGCCATTTCTCATAGTCATTAAGTGCTACTTATCACATAAACGTTTATAAAACACCAGCACTGGCTAAATTGTGTCATAAGCCTTTTCCAGGCTGTCAAACCCTGAAGCTGCTTTCTCTTCCTAACTCTTTCTTATCCCCTCAAGGTCATCATAAACAGTAGCCAGGGACTTAAGGGGCCAAATAAAAATCCCTGAGCCAATTTTTCACACAGGAAATGTGTGCCCTTATGCTTCTCCATCTGCTGTCCCTGAGGATGGGCTGGAGTGGTGGACAGACAGGTTTTCCATCTGAAAAACACATGTGGAATCAAATCACAAAAATAAGAGTATTTAACTGGAGGAAAATCCAGCAACTCTAAAACTTAGATAGTGCTTCAGACATTCCACATCTTTTCCACTCCTTTTCTAGTACTGAGGCTCTGAGTGGCTGTTTATATCTAATGACTTCAACAGGGGCTATGCACATGCTTAAAGTTAAGCATGCGCTCATAAAGAGTGTCTACAAAGAAGACGGAGACTCCCTGGAAGTCACATGGAAATTATGAGGGGTGATGAGCACAGGTTACTGCTGGGGAGATTCAGACTGGACACAAGAGAGAACAACCAGTCATTGGAATAGTCTGCTCAGGGAAGTGGTGGATTCCCCAACATTGGATACTTTTAAAATTCAGCTGTACAGGGTGCTGGGACAAGTAGTCTAGGTCATGCTAGATCAACCTGGTCTAGTGAAAGGTATCCCATGGCAGGGGGTTGAAACCAGTTGGTCTTTAAGGTTCCTTCCAACCCAAACCATCTTGTGATTTCTATGCTTTGCCAAGAAAGGTTGGACCAGTTGACTGCTAAGGTCCCTTGCAGCCTGCTATTCTATGATTCTATGGAAGCCCCCTGAACTACTGTTTCAGCCTGCAACCTACAACTTCACAAATAAATAAAATTTAAATTATTCTTAAAGAAAAATAGATTAGCCCAGTGTCCATATGAAGAAAAGTTCCTTCTTAATACTAGACCAGGGTACTCAGATATCACAGATTCACAGACTGGTTTGTATTGGAATGGACCTTAAAGCTCATCCAGTTCCAACCCCCTGCCATGGGCAGGGACACCTTCCACTAGACCAGGTTGCTCCAAGCCCCATCCAGCCTGGCCTTGAACACTGCCAGGGATGGGGCAGCCACAGCTTCTCTGGGCAACCTGTGCCAGGGCCTCACCACCCTCACAGGGAAGAATTTTTCCCTAATGCCTTTGGTAAATTACTAGGTACGGCTAAAAATGTCCCCCTCTCAGAAGGCTGTAGAAGAATACATGAATGTAACCCTAAAAATGATCTTTTAAAAAAATCCTATGACTAAATTAAGCAAAGTTTTTCTCCTTACTAAACAATTTGTACACACATACCTGGGCACCAGCAGAAACCTGTTACTGCCCAGATTACCTGTTTATCCACAGATCTGCTCAGTAGGTTTTGAATCATTCACTTTAATTAACTAATTGTAAGAAAACCACTTTGGATCAGTACAATATGGGGATATGACTTACATATGTATTTTCTAATGACACTGCACTTAATGCAGCAGTGAGTTCTTTATAGATCTGGGAGCACTGAATTGAATAAACTGACAGCAGATTTCAATTTACAAGTTAAGGTAGAGTAGATAAAGTGTAACAAGCTTTCTCCTCCCCTCTATTGCATATAAAATTGTTTTAGTACCAAGAATTGTGCTTTCCTTTCTGCTGTCTCTTAACTCCCACTGAACCTCTCGTATGTTCTTCCTTTCCATCCCCCGCCCCCAGCTGCAAATCTGAATTCATTCATACCTTTCTGAAATAAGATCAAACCTTTGATATTTAAGATCAAATGCATGCCTGGTGTCACCTGTGGGAGCTGAAACATGTTCAAACAGCAACACAAAACCCAAAACAAAAAAGAAGGGCCAACAGCATATCTTGCCTACCTTTGAAAACATCAGGAAAAAGGTAAAAATAGGTATAGTTGGCTGAGACAGAATAGAGCTGGACACTGAAACAGACAGTGTTTTCTGGCTAAAATTGAAGTTTTTCTCCTCTGCATTTTCATCATACCTTACCCATCATACCTTACCCACCTCCTCACCAAGGGCAGAGAACAGACATTGGCTTTGTCCACCTAAAGCTTACTCTATTCCTTACTTCGGGGTGCATGAAGTGAATGTGGGCTGAAGAGCCTGCTCTGCCTCCTGAACTTCTTAACTCTGATAATATTTCTTTTTACTTCAGACATGTCATTGAGATGCTTTAACAATCTTCCTTTTAGAGATCAAAATACCTATTTGGTGGATTAAAGAAGCCATTTTCAAATTACATTTTCATTATTATATGAAGCAGGAATCACCTGCAGCTTATGATGAAATTGCTATAAGACAGCCTGTACAGCAGGCTTCAAAAGTAATTTTTTCCCCTCCAAAACCCCAACCGGTCTCCATCCATTTGTGCTCGCAAGGTCTGCCCAAGCAGCAATATCTACAGTAAGTAATTTACTAGTAGCATGCAATAACAGACCAAATAGCCAAGTCATTACTTATTGGCAAAATGCTGAAAAAAAGAGTCTAGACTAAAGATTTTTAAGAAAGGTTGTACTACCTCCAAAAAACAACAAAACCCCAACTAGCCCAAAGGATGTGACTGGCCTTGTGCATTGCTTTCACAAAAATTTACATAAAGCAGGTTTTTCTTCCTAATGACCCTCTATTTTTTTATTTTTATAAATGGTTAAACTCACAGGAAGATTCTTTAGCCATTAAATTTGAGAGATTTTCTTTTCTGGCAGAACAGCCTGCATATATGTTGTACTAGGATCAAGGGCTAGTCTCAGCTTACTCATGCACACATGGACCTGCCCCAGCATTATGGTGATGAAGGACAAAGACTTAATTGGTGTTAATTAGCACCAGTCACACTCCAACCAGCTGTGACTGTACTGGAATTGCTGCAGGTCTGTTCCCAAAGGTGGAAGGGAGGGGACCCCACAACGGCCACCGGTCAAGTCCTATCTCTTTGTTGGCAGGCTACCCATCTTGGTTTTGAGAAACAAACTGAGATGCCCAATGGGCAGGAGTGACAAGACACAAGTTAATCAGCACAGCAAGCTGAAACACAGCAACAACTCTGATTTTAAACGGAAATTTCTGATTACTACCTTTCCATCAATACAGGCTCAGTTCCAAGGACGCCATGCTCCCTCTAGAAGATATATCTTCTCAGGCTCCAGGCTTTCAGAGACACTTAGTCAATCAGCAAATTAAGAGCATGGTCTTGCATATACTTCAGGCACCTGAGGCTGGACTATCAGGTTCATCAAGACTACTAACCAGGCTCACAAATGCAAGCACTAGAATGTGCGATACTAGTGTCCCACAACCAAGTTGCTTTGAGCTGTCATTCCACCATCCTCACCACTCTTACCTGGAGAAATCCAAGCCTGCTCAGTACCTGCCTTACTTGGCACTAGGCATGGACACCTGCAAGTTTTACTTCACTTGCAGCCTAACTAAAAAAACAATCAGCAATTTTGGTCACTGTGACGTGCACTGGGCTGAAATCAGTGCCTTCCTGTAACGAAGAAAAGGGCCATGTCAGCCAGCCTAAAACAGGTAATGAGAAAGATAATTTATCAGACGCCTAAAACATGGGCCAGGTTTCCTTGGGTGCAACACACCCTAAAAACAGATGTTCTCTGAAGAGTACAAGTGCTCTTTCAGCCCCCAACCATTTGCAGCTCAGGGGCTTCCTGAGCCAGGGCTAATTTTTGTGTATTCAAGTAACATTCAGTACATTTATTTTTCACAAAATGGTCCTGTGAGCCCATGCAAACTTCTGTTGTTCCCAGAATCTACAAGGATCTCCACAGGTAATACATTGAAATAGGAAAAACATAGCAGAATACAATGAAAAAGGGAGAAAAAATGACAAAATTGATAAAATACCAATGTACAATAATTTTTTTTAGAAAGCCATTTCAGTTCCACAGCCTAAGCCAGATTTTATCTCCTGTTGTGATATATTGGTGTAAATCTGAACAGCCTCCACCAAAGTCTACTTGGTCTGGTTCAAATCAGCATCCAAACCACAAATTTTTTGTTAAGTTAATCCACAGAGAGCATTCCTAATTGTGCTGGTGCTGCACCACTGACAAATTTAGATAGTTTTTCTGAGTTTCAGCACAGTGCTGTAAAGGATTTCTTTATCTAACAAACAAATGCATTAAGAAAAAATGGAGCACTTTACAGGTGGGACTTTATTAGGCAAAGGTGGATGTCAATCAGATTAGAATAATCATGGTGTGTATGTGAAACAGATGCTGCCTGTGTAAAACAAGCTAGTGTGCTATACAGATGAATCACGGAAAATGCAATTACACCTGCATCTTGGGTTATTGCAAACAGGTCCACTTATTAGAAAGCTGTCTGATTTTATCCACATTACAGCACTGGGAAACAGGAAAAGGGTAATGCACATTTTTCAAGTACACCTCCTTGCCTGATGTCTCCATTTTCTCTTTCCAGAGGAAAAATAAGAGCCAACAGTAGGTTCACAGTCCAACACTGCAGGGAGGTCACTGCTTTCTGTTAATTAACATTGTGACGGTTTCAATGTTTTGAATCTTGATTCTGTCTGAAATAGGAATTTTTGCAAAAGAAAGAGAGGGAAAGTGAAAGAGCAAGGCAGAAGAGTTCTCATTTGAAGCACAGCACATAACTGTCTCAGCCTTGGCATAAATTCTCATGATCAAAATGAGCAGTTCACATAGAACAAAGGGATGAAAACAATTTAAAAGACCTAGTCATTTAAAAAGCAATTCTTTTAAGCAATATTTTGGATAAAAAATGGTTGTTTGAAAAGCTTCCCAATAAGTCTGGCAGGCAGAAGGCATTTCTGATGTCACCAGGAAAAAGAACAAAGAGTATTTCAGAATTCTGTCTGAATCCTGGATTTTCTGGTCAAGCTTAGCTTAGATCTCCTTTTAATAAAACCAGCTTCTCTTAGAGCAGTTAGGCTAAGTCATCAGCAGTTTTTAAGTGACTGCACAAGGGATTGCCAAAGCTCTTCAGGTCTGACGACTCATCTCAGAGGTGACAAGCTCCTGTATTCACTTGTGCCAGAACAGTGGAGGGTGAGCTGCAATTCCCTCCATGACATTGCTGGCATGCAGCCCTCCTAATCCTCCAGCGAATCTTCCAAAGATTTTTATTACTAACAATAGGCAGCGTAACAATTGACTGTATTGTACATGAACGTATATACTCTTGCCTGTTAAACATTATAGGTCTGGTCATAAAAGATGGGAGTTTCCCACTGGCTTTGCCTTGTATAGGTTCTTTGTACACAACACACCAACACGAGCCTCCCAAGACTTAGCAACAGGTCAGCGGTCTGTATTTTTAACCTAATTGCCTTCCCCCCCGCCCCCAGACATGTCTGGACTCATGAGAAAGACAGAAGTCAAAAGTATATGGCCATCTTATTGCTTTTAATCTTTTACAACGAATGACAGAACAAAACCCAAACAAACAAGACTGTCCTGGTTGTGTGTGGTATTGCTGTTTGGCGCAAACCAGAAGCAAGGAAACAAACCCAAAGTACATCCTACTCACTGGTTAGGTTTCGATGGTGACATCTGTGTGCTTACTTTGCATGTAATTGCTTTTGCATTGTTCTGTCAGGTACCTAGCATTCATTGGAAATGTCTGTCTCAACGTAAAGTATACAATAGAATCAATATAAAAATTAATAGGTGCTGACATATTGATTCCATTCACAATTTTTTAAACTATGAGAACATTTTAAAGAAACATTAATGAAATAATTTATATTAATCCCTGCAAAAAATCATGACAAAAGATAGATATTTGTAACAAAGCAGTAAACTGAGAAGGCTGTTTAACTGTGTGGCTGTTTTAACAACCAACACAACCTTTAAAATAATTTTTCGACCAGCTTTCCACCAGCTGCTATGAGATGAGGAATGCATTCTACATTTTCATACCCAGTATTGTTAATTGTAATAAGATATTCAGGCAACAGTAATAAAGCTTATTCTAAATCTGGTGGGAACCGATGAAAGCAATTATGGTGAGGGCTTGGTACTGTCAAACTGTCAAGTTTCAAGCTTAACGTAATTCCTTAGAGTTCAAGCTTTCTCTATTCTAGAGGAAAAAGACTGAAAGCCATTTTATTTGTTGAGAGAGCAATGAGACCAAGGAAACAGACCATTTAACTGCAGAATGCCAAAACACTATATAAAGCACCAAAAAAATTGCATGTCATGTCACAGCAATCTTTCAGGAAGGGGCCTGTCTTGCACTTTTGGATATTACTAGTGAAAAAATATGACAAGGGCCTTGAGGGCCTTGGTGGGGTGGGGTGTGAGAAATTTCAGAGGTCTGGGAAGCACGTTCATTTATATTTTATCAATTGTTTCTGTTTTTCTAGGCTAGAGACATGTTCCATTGTGAAGGAAACAATGAAATAATATAACAGAATAATGAGTCATTAGGTTGAGCCGAATACTGACGTTTATCAGCAGAAATAATTCTGCCCAAAATATTTCCTACAGCTGCTTGCAAAACTAGCACTGAGGCTAATGCCCTACATACATGCTTCCAAGTTGCACAAGTTTTGTGTTTATAAAAAACATCAGACTACCAAAATAAGGCACATTCTACATCCTATCTGTATGAAAGTGAAGTGCAGCAGGGATGGTGGCATAGAATATCATAGAATATCTCAAGTTGGAAGGGACACATAAGGATCATCAAGTTCAAATTCCTGCTCCTTATAGGACAAACTAAAACTAAACCATCTGACTGAGGGTCATCTAGATGCTCCTTCAACTCTATACATCAACTCAGTCTGCAGCTCCTCAGTTGAAGCTCCCTGTGATGGTCAAAATCACACTGAAAGATGTCTGGATGCACCAGGAGGCAGATCTTTCACAGAAGACAGTAATCACTTAATGTATTTGTTTAAAGTATTCTGTGAAAAAACTGTCAGTCAATAGTGAAACTGAACTGGAGTTGAACCTCTTGTAGAGCAGACAGTGAGTAGACAGCAACCAATAATGATGCATGAAATCAACTCCAGTGGAAAAATACTCCACTGTGATGTATGTTTTAGTTCTACAGATTTCATACAGAAGCTGTGGCAGTGCTAAAGGCAAGGCTGAACAGGGCTTGGAGTAACCTGGTCTAGTGGAAGGTGTCCCTGCAACAATAATCAGCTTTCCTCTGCTAGCCAAAAAAATCCCAGTAACGAAAAAAGGAATGTGTTAATCTACAGTCTCAGAGACTATTTAGGGAATGAATTTAAACAGAGTTGTCCCCAGGCACAAGGGGTAGACTGCAGTAAATATGAAAGCAACTGATGTGCATAGTATTGTTTGCTGCTCAAAGATGCCTGTACCTACAGAAAGTAAGGCTGTTTGTACTTAAACTACTTCTGTTCTTCTTCTGTACAATAGTTTAATGAACAGATAGGTGGGCATATTTAACTGACTTCTACTTCATAACAGGAAGCGCCCAACAGACAGAAGAGAGTTGATAGATAGATATACAAAGCTTGAAACTTTCATTTGATTACTAAAGATGCTGTAAAACCAAGGCAGAAATAAATACTTGTTCTCCCAGATGGAATTTGTATAGCAAGATGTTATTTTGCTTCCTTTGAGCATCCTAGAGCTGTTCCCAGCATTACAAAAATGAGCAGTTTCAGAAGGCTTGGAGTTGGATTGGAGGTTTATCACAACCACCCAGTTCTTCTCAAGCCTTTAACCAGTAAGAAGTTATGAAAGGATATACCTCTTCTGAGTTTTCTGCATTCCTACTTTCAGAAATGAGAGTGGTAAAAACATAGCCATCCCTCTTTTACAAGGTGGGATAAAAAGTGGGATTAACATGAACACTCTGGACAATTCTTTTGAAGTTTGGATCAAAAAAGGATTGACGCCTTGGGGGCAGAGGCAGAGGAAGAGAAAGTACTACTTTATCACATCAAGTCATTAATTCTCAGCACTTCTGTGTGTTTATTCTGTGTCAGCAATCACAAATTAGGCAACAAAAGTGTGATAAAACTACCCATTCCTAGAAAGCACATCTTATAGACAATGCCTGATTCAGAGATGTGGGGATTTTTCCTTTTCATCACTTGCTGAAAATATAAAAATTCTAGTGAAATTGTCTCTGGTGAGCTACCCAGATCAACATGAGGCAAACAGCTAGAATTAGATCAATAAAGTGAATAATGAATCCAAAGACACCTCTTTTTAAAGCAAAGAACCCAAGTGATTCAAATTCCCTCACAGATACTGTCCTGCCTCATCAGACCTGACTGGCCTCAACAAGGCTTGAAGCTCATAAGCCACTGTGCTTGCACCAGTACCATCACACCCATTCCTACTTCTCTGCTAGTATGTGCAAATATGAAAAATTGAAGTGCAACAAACCTGGGTGAGGGAGAGAAATGTATGGGCCTCCTGATGGCCACTCAAAGCAACTCAGGTTTGGACAAAAATCACATTCACAGAGAGGCTGTCACTGGCAGACTGAAGGTCTGGAGAGAGGCAAGTTGATGTCATACTGTGCAGTAAAAGCAAGTTGTTATTGGCACAGGTTTAGAATAGTCACATTGCACATGTGTGTCTAAGCCACAGTGGCTTATGCAGCTTGTCCCAGATGAGTGCAAAACCACCTATTTTCCCACCATGCCTCTCCATGCACTTCCTTTATTGCTTCCACCCCCACTGTTCAGCAATCCAAATGGCAAAATCCAAGTGCTAGCTCTGATAGGAACAGGAACACAGCAGCTGGCTGGCATAAACCCAGTGCGGGTCCAAATCAAGAGAAGATGGACCTGGGCCAGCTTCAGAACAGGCAGCTTTCGGTGGCAGGAATGGTTTTCAAAGGTTATGTACACCCTACTCTAGCAGAACCGCCAATGGATGATGTATTGCTACCCTTTCTAAACGTGGACTCCCTTAATGGAGTAGCAAGTCCTAGAATCGCTAAAGGGGTTCGCAGAGTTATGGTGTTAATAGTGCTTCTTTGTGCCATAGGAAATTAAGATAATCTTCTGAAAAGAAAAATACAAAAAATCAAAAACCTAATCCTGAGAATAAACACAACGTGCTAGGCTGACCCTGGCTGGAGGCACAAAAGCTGCTCCATCACTGCTCTACTCAGCTCAGGGTAGAGCAAATATGAAAGGCTTGTAGGTCAAGATAAGGGCAGGAAGGGATCACTCACCAGTTACCGTCATGGGCGAAACAGACTTGACTTGGGGAGATTAGTTTACAACTGATCAAATCAAAATGTGGTAGTGAGAAATAGAACCAAATCTTGAAACACTGTCCTCGAACCCTTCCCTTCTTCCTGGGCTCAACATTACTCCCAAATCCTCCACCTCCTCCCTGCAGCAGTGCAGGGGAACAGGGAACAGGGGTTCTGGTCAGTTTACCACATGCTTTCTCTGCTTCCCAGGGGACGACTCCTCACATACTTCCCCTGCTCCAGCATGGGCTCCTCTCTCCGCAGGGTCACAGGTCCTGCTCCAGCACAGGCTTCTCACAGGGTGACAGACTCCTCCGGGCATTTCCCTGCTCCAGGCATCCTTCATAGGCTGCAGGTGGATCTCTGCTCCACCATGGACCTCCGTGGACTGCAGGGGGACATCCTGTCTCATCATCGGCTGCACCACAAACTGCAGGGGAATCTCTGCTCCAGTGCTTGGAGCACCTCCTACCTCCTTCTGCAGTGACCCTGGGGTCTGCAGTAAGTCCATCTTGGATCCAGCTGCACTGGGTCCATCAGACATGGGGGAATCCAGCTGCACTGGGTCCATCAGACATGGGGGAAGCTTCTAGAAGACCTTGCCATGCAAACCCAGTATACACCTCCAGGAAGGAGGATGTCAACCCTTGCACAAAGATTTGTCAGGATGTCTGTAGAGACCAGTGGGAAATGTCATACAGACAGGAGTCCTGATAAGACTACTGCTACTGCAAAACCCCACAATGGTAAGCAATGCATACTGCACTAATGACTGTTTTCAAGGCCAGATTCCAACCCTACCATTCAAGGGAAAAATAAAACAATCTTTAAAAGGAGATCCGGAACCAAGACCCTTCTAACGCACCCTGAAGTCAGTTTCCTAAGAAATGCCCAGCCACCCTTGCAGCCTCCAGCAGTCACTGCATCTTGCAATATCCTACCTCCATGAGAAGTCCAAGGAAATGACTGGTCCACAGATCCCTGGATTTGTTCCCTACCTGACAGCTATTCAGGGAGCTCTGTAGCACCAAGGTTGTATTTTAAAGCCTGTAAATCTCACAATATTTGAAATTGGAGGCTATTGAGCAAATTTCATAAGGACATGTTCTTGCCAATCCTCCCTGGAATAACCTATGTCTATGAAGCTGTATAGCCAGCTGGGAATTTTCTGGCTAGGTTTTTCAGCCAAATCAAAGATATATATTAAATATACATTGAGGTTAATTTCAAGAAACATTGAGAAACTTGGGCTTTAGATTCATAAACCAATGACCTAATTATACTCACCCACATATAGCATATTTCCTATTCATGTTAGATAAAATGGCTAACAATCTTTACTGCCATTCCTGAAATTTGTTGTGCAATGTTCCTGTCAGTGGTACTCTGCTCTTTCTTAGACATGACTTCTTCAGAGACTAAACCACATACCTTGTCAGAAAGTCATTAGGTTTCCCTCAAATTTATTTCTCTAATTTTTGGGAAGAGACGTTAAAAAAGGCTTACAAACCAGAATGGTATGTGGCACTGTTCAGCATAATCATAGAAACACAGACTAGTTTGGGCTGGAAGGAACCTTAAATCTCATCCAGTTCCAACCTCCTGCTACAGGCAGGAACACCTTCCACTAGACAAGGTTGCTCCAAGCCCCATCTAAACTGGCCTACTTCCAAGTCTTACATCCAAATCTTATATTCAGTATTAAGGAATATTGTAACATGCTGCAGCTGGGCCAGACATGGTCTGATCTGCAGGGGACAAAGAAATGCACACAGGACTTCATTTGATGAAGCATGTGCATCTTTCTCAGTTGCAGAACTGGAACTGTTACCCATGCCCAATATCAGCCCACTGGCCTCCTGTGACACTCAGGTGTGATTCTTGGCAGGTCTGAAGATGATCTAGAAGAACATAATGACAACTAACCATTTTTGTAGTAAATTAATGGTTTCAGCTCTTAATTTGGCATTTTCAAGAAGTGAAATGCAGATTATACTCTTCTTTGCACCTGAGCTTTTAAGTGTCCACATAGTGGAACAAAGACATTAATATTTCCCTGTAAAATATACCAGATACATCACTGTATAGTGGAAACTGTTGAACACATGAAGAAAAGGCAGACTGTATTTTTTACGTTGCCAGACAAGAAATTACAGATAATAATAATGAAATTAAACTTGGTTTTGAAGAGTCCTGTTAGAGAAAGGAACAGATCAGTTACGCTGTTTGCTGCTGCGGCAGGACAGTCTTTACTCTCAGCTTTTTCAATTTCTGTCACATAGCTGAACTCGTATTTCTGGATGAATACACTACAGAGAGTCTACAGGTAAACATTAAACCAATAACTGCAAGGCAAATGAAAAGCCTTTTTTCAGACAATCTTTCACTTGAAGCTAATTGTTTCAGTACATTAATCACTTAGGTTGAATATCTGTGTTGCTGGAAACTTACTAATAACACCAAATGATCAAATATGCCTTTCTCTATATATTTGTATGCTAAAGGAGCATTTAAGGAATATTAAATGGAGCAAGTCCACTGATCTGGACAGCCATGGCTCCAAACTGAATGGAAATTTCTAACAGAACTACAATTACCTCAACAAAAGACAAGCAAAAATAACTTCGCATATGTTTATCATAGCAATTCATCCTTACATGCTATTTTTCAGCTTAAACAGTTAATTTTAGTACAGAGATGAGTGCATCTTGGTACCTGTCAAGAAAAACACTTTTGACATATAGTGCAGAGTAAATAATCCAAAATGACAAAATCGATTTTGGAAAATTACATTCACTAATACAGCTAATGGTGAGTAATTCCAGGTTAGGATTTACCAGACTTGATCTGAACTATAAACTATATCTTGGTTTACAGCTCTATGAAATAATACTTTAATGCAACTATGGCAGATATCCCATGTAAAAAAAATCATTCTAAAGACATAACTGTCTCCATGGATGAGTAAACAGTGTCTCATTGTACGGACGACATTGCAAGAAACACAGGCTTTTGATTAAGGGGATTATCATTGAAATAAAGACAGATCACATTTTAAACTCAGTTGGATTAGTTGGTGTTATTTTTCCACAAAGGTGTCATGGTGGTTGTACTTCCTATGGCTTGATTTCTTATAGAAACATTTCATAGGATCTCCTATTCACAGACAATCTTTCAATTCTGCTTTCCTCTCACTACATACGTTCTCTGTATGGCACATGGATGGTCACAAACATCCCAGCCAGTGACAGGCAGGAAATGCCTTGGGAAATGCGACTGCCTTTATCACAGATCCAAGGACTAAGAAGTTTCACCTCCTTTCCATCCATGCACAGCTGAAATCCAATGCTGTCAGTCTGCATGAGCATTAATTTTTCAGCACCTAGCCTGAAACAATCAATAGACTGATTTTATAAGGATCCTTGTAAACGAACAAATGTCCTTCCCTATTCCTCATGCTTTTTATGTATATACTTAATTTTTTAGTTGTCCTCCCCTTTGATACTGTTTTCTACATTACAGTCCCTTACTGTTGGTGCACAAACAGCTGAGCCAGGATTACAAATCCTCTGACTCTGGACTTTTCTGAGAGTGTGAGAGCACAGCATGAAGAAGCAGTTCAGTGATCCAAGTTCCTGTTGCCTAATCAGTCCTTTCACCCCAGCCAAGAGGCAGTCATGCCTCTGCTGTGGTTTTGCAAAAAACCCCATGAATATGGCAGCACAATGAATTATCAATTACTGACCCAATTTGCAATGCTGGGAATCAAATCCCAAAGAATCTAAATGATCAAAGAAGAATCGTAGGTTACAAATTTTATTGCTGTATTTTTACTGGAATACAGTTTACTCCTCCTAAAATCATCTGCATTAACAGAATACTTGCATGGTCTGGAGCAGTTTAAACAAAACCTCATTTCACAATTCAACATTTCAAGGAAATTAGCCAAGTAATATGACAAAGTATTTTCTTAAGAGTATTAGAAAAAGCAGAAAAAGTTTTGAAAATTAAACTTCTGTCCTTGAAGTCTTAAACTTCATAAGTCAAGCTTATTTTTCTTGATAATGAAAGGTATTTGTGATGGATTTTACAATTAAGTGAAAATTGCTATATAGCATATGAAGGATTGTCAAACCAGTGTAAAGAATTCACTGTTACATCAAATCTGTCATTAAATTTCTTGTGCATTTAGCCACAGGCATTAGAAAAGAAATAACACTTTAAGCTGAAAGAAGACCACTCAACCAGAAGATAAGGACTTAATTTAATCTACAGAAAAAAATGTGATGGTAATAAACCAGCTAAGGGGATGCATATAGCACAGTGGATATTCAGCAATGCAAAAAGCACTTGGTTTTCATTGTTGCTTGTTGGCACAAGTGAGGGTTAAATGGATGAATTTATGGAATTTTTGCTGCCACCAGCCACAGCTTTCATAGAAGGAGCTTCAGAAATGACACACCCTTTGGTCGCTATTCAGTGAAGTTAAACTGCCAGGAGAAATTTAGGCAACTCCAGACCATAACTGCAAACCAACATCCGCTATAAATTCTGACAAGGCTTTGCCTTCCCTCTGAGCAGCGTCCCTAACCCATTACACATAACTGGGCGGTGTGAAAGAAGAGTGGTTCTGAAGACCAGAGCAGAGGATGTCTCAGCAGCAACGTAGTTGTTTTTTTGGTGCGGCTTTTCATTTGTTTGTTTGTTTCTGTGGTGGACAATAAAAAAAATTTTGTTCTTTTTCTTTTTTTCTAATAGTTTATTCTTCTTGAGCACTGTCAGTGGGGTCCTCACTACACAAATTAGAAAATAAGGTGCAGACAAGTGGGCAGGATGCCCAGGCAACTAAAATTGAAATTTGTCAGAGACTTCAGCATTTGAATCTATTTCTGTATATAAATCTAGAGCCGTACTGTGTTTCTTGCATGCACAAGCTAATTAATTTCTCTATTTACATTGGTTTTCCAGAATGTAATATTAATAAGGGGCCTTTATTTACCTGTAATTCCTTACAGAGGATTGTGAAAAGAAACAAGTTCTGTGGAGTTTGTCAAACTAGTCTGTCTCTCGCTACAGAAGAACTCTTCCTCATTACTAGCACTTTTGAAGAGCAGTTTTAAACGAAGCAAGAGATGCTGATTCATTTTTCTTTGGAAATACTATCTTACAAGCCAATAAATACAACTGACACTTTCTTAATGTATTGTCCAAAAGCTCTTTTTCATTTCAAGTCATCTTTCTTAACCTCATTTCTCATATTACATTCTCTGCTTCATGTTGATACACTTCAAGTCTTATCAAATGTTTCCTTTGTTGTCCTTTAGCCAGCCTGCATGCATTTAACCTAAGCTGTTCCTTATAAATCTAGGCTCCAAATATCCTTCCTGTGCATGTTGCTCTTTTCTCCATCTCTCCAGATGTCAATATCTTTCTGCTAACAAGACTTGAGCATCCTGAGTGACAGAAGACCTCTGCTTATATTGGACTAAAATTGAATTGGTCTTTATTACTGTCAAATCAGTATTCTAAATTAACGCGTAATTTGCTATCAGCTATTACTTTTAAGTCTTTTGGCATTACTGCTTCCCAAGATTTCTCTCACTCTTAGGAATCTGTGTCTTAGATTGTTTTTCCCTTGATATGCTTGCACTAATTAATGTTTCTAAAATGCTTTTAAAATGAAAAACACTATATAAATATTAAGTACCCTTATCTGTAATGGGAAACATGCTCCATTACCATTGACACATAAATGTCACATCAACACACTTTATGCATAGTCCTTGGTCATGGGCACTTGATTTTCTAAAAAGCATTACTAACTGAATATGTTAATAGGAAATATTTATGTGTAGACTATGTACACATAAAAGCTGGGGCACACATTGTATGTGTTAAACACACAAAATATAACTCAAACCACTCTGTTGTTTATGTAATTAATGTAAACAGAATCTTAGTCCAGTTTGCAATTTTGCATACATATTTTACACTGATTTTCACTGTATAAACACTGTCTTACTGAATTATTGACTGCCTAGCAATGTCTGGTGCAGGGATTGAATTAAATGATGTTCGGTAAGTTTAGGCAGCTCAGGCATTAACAATTCAAAAAACATACATAAAAACCCCTTTGCACTTTGTTACCTAGCATTTCATATATTTGAATGTAATGTGTATAACCTCAAATGCTTTGTTCCACAAAGAAAATGCAAAACATTCTGTACACTTTAGCACCTTTAAACGACAGGTAATTCAGAAGCATGCACACTGTCATTATTGCAGATGATGATGTGCAGCACTCATTCTCATCAGGGCAGCTGATGTCTCAAGGTGCCCTCAGGCAGGCACAGTTCATAGCCTGTGGGTTTATCATACAAGGCACATGCCCAAGAGGTCGATGAGCACTGGGAGACAAAGGAAGGAAACTGACCCAGATAATATGTTCAAGCAGCCATTAAATAGGTTGGCAGGGTCTGTTCTTCCAAAATGTTGCATTCTTGGTCTCTGTCCAGTAAGTCACTTACTGTAGAAGTCAGTGGAATTATGCAGAGATTTGAAGGTTAAATTTGTGTTTACATGTTTTGTTTGGTTGGGATATGCACAGTCAGCACCCTCCAGGGCTGGCCTACCATTTAGTCCTGGGTTTTTTTTGAGTGTGTCAGAGTCTGATTCATAAGGCTCTGTGAAAAATTCTCTGCAAGCCTCACTTCAGAGGAAGGTGGACGCTGTATCTTCACTACTACCTTTTTTTCCAACTACTACTATTTTTTTCCAACAAACTTATTTACTCTGAGCTATGCTATGAGGGATTTTACCACATTCGCTCCTTTTCTGGACTACTGTCCCTCTCAAAAGTTCAGACCAAAATAGAAAAATCAACACTTAATCTTCTTGAAGACTAAAAGAATGACATTCTATCCAACCACCTAAAGATTTTGTGTGACAGGTTATAGTTGTTGAACTGTGTGGTGATGCTGAGTGATCCCATTGTTCCAGGTGTACATTGATATGCCTGTGTCATATTTGCTAAACCACAGTGTCAGATAAACCATCAGCAGATTGCTTATTTTGGAGATTGTTTAGGCAGAACAGCATGCAGCAAATGCACCTGTCATGCAACCACAAGACCAAAAAATGTGTGTTTGCCTCCTTTGTAAAACACAGAAGGGAGCCCTAAACTCATATAAAATGTCTAGACTCTGGATAAACAGTCACCAAAGCTGGTGCTGTTGCTAGTTACTGAATTACCATGAAGGTGCACACTAATAGTATGTCAGTCATGTTGAAGGTTAAGAAGTAGGTTTAATGGTTTAAGATAATCTTTGCCCTCCAGAGTTCTGCACAGTCAGCATCTTTGGGACTGTAGGTCTAGATGATCTTAAGGTCCTTTCCAGCTGAAATCATTCCATGATCCTGTGATTCTCTAAGTCCTCCTCAGGGCTGCTTCCCAATTCTCTGCCCAACCTGTGTGTGTGCTCAGGATTGCCCCAACCCATGTGCAGCACCTTGCATTTGGCCTTGTTGAACTTCATGAGGTTCACATGGTCCCACCCCTTCAGCCTGTCCAGGTCCCTCTGGATCCCATCCCTGCCCTCCAGTGGTCCACCACACCATACAGCTTGGTGTCATCGGAAAACTTGCTGAGGGTGCATCAATCCCACTGTCCATGTCGCCAACAAAGTTGTCGAACAGGATCGCACCCAACACTGACCCCTCAGGGACACTACTCGCTACCTGTCTCCAGCTGCACATTGAGCCATTGGCTGCAACTCTCTTGGGGCTGTTGCATGACAAGAAGCTCCCCATGACTCAGCTTCAGTGTGCGCTTGAGCCCAGAACCCCCTGTGTGCTGGGCTGCATCCCCAGAGTGTGAGCAGCAGGTCGAGGGAGGGGATTCTCTCCCTCTGCTGCACTCTGGGGAGATCCCCCCTGCAGTCCTGCACCCGGTGCTGGGGCAACAACACAAAAGGGATGTGGAGCTGTTGAAGTGAGTCCAGAGGAGGCCACAGAGATGCTCTGAGGGCTGGAGCAGCTCTGCTCTGGAAACAGGCTGAGAGAGCTGGGCTGGTTCAGCCTGGATAAGAGAAGGCTCCTTAAGGGGAGACCTTAGACCAGCTCCCAGTGCCTGAAGAAGATACAGGCATGCTGAGGAGGGGCTTTTGACAAGGGCCTGTAGAGACAGGACGAGGGGAATGGCTTTAACCTGACAGAGGAGAGATTGAGATGAGATCTTAGGCAGAAGTTCTTCCATATGACCTGATAAGGTCCCTTCCAACCCAAATCCTTCTATAATCTTACGACACTACAGTTGGTTTGCAAGGGATTTCTGCAAAAGATATTTTTGAGATTATAGGATCCTCAGCAACCACACTGGAAAACTCCTAGCCATTAAAAAAAGTGAAAATTCTACATAATCCAAATGTACCCCTCAGTAGTTATTATGTTCCCAGTTAACACCTATCGCCTACTTTCTGAACAGAGGGAAATATTTATAAAAAAAGCCTGCTCTGCCATTGAAGTAAAGCAACTGCTGCTGTTACTACAAGCAGCAGGTTTAAAATACCTTTAAACTGGGACAGACCTCAAAGAATTTTCCAACATTTTTGTTCAGGAAGGCCTCTTCTCTGGCTGAAAACCAGCTGGGCTTCTTGCTTGAAAATGGATAAGCAATTTTTAATCAAATTGTCTGGTGGGTGTCCATGGCAGGGAAATATTCAGAACTTTGAAAATCAGGTCCATTTACACCAGTGACCTAAGCAGAAGTGTGCACTGAGATTTAAAGATATAAGAGGTGAAAAAATGCACTGTTCGATTCTGCTCATAGTCCAAGTTTCAGAGGCATAAACAGATAAATATGGCAGTAAAATCAGTTTGCTTTTACTGCACAGTAAGCTGTTATGAATAACCAACTTCTCTCCACCACATTTTTTAAAGAATAATTTGTTCCTAGTCAAAAAAGCCTGTATGCCAAGTTTCAGTACAGAATAAACCCTTTACAGTGGAGTTAGTTATGAATTTTTGGAAAGTGGGTTCTATGTACTCACATACACTTAACCATTACAAGGGCAGCAGGTGTCACTATAACAAATGATGTAAAGTTCAATTTAAACATCAAAGAACATACTGAAATACCTTGGAAATTGCCACAGGTCACTAAGATTTTATATGAAAGGGAAAAAAAAAAAAAGAAAGCCCCAATTCCCTTCCTAACATTTAACTTTTCCCCCCAGAAGGCAATGTAAAGAAAACACAGACACAGATTCTTTGTAATTAACAGCACTGTGGTTTTACAGCTAAACATGGGCCAAGGAGTGAAAAGTTAACAAATCATTAGACAACATACATCACTCTGCATGAGAACTCCAGCAATCTGCAAAATAGCTTAGGATACGTGAGCATGAGGTCAACTGTTTTCAGTAGATAATTGTATGTATAAGCATCTTTACCTCATGGACAAAGCATGCAACGTAACACAGGAATATTCTGTCACTTTCAAAACAATTATATTTACCTTCCATGTTATTTAAACAAATATAGGAAGTAAAGTCAGTAATCAGTTATGATTTAAATATTAAGAAAAAATTGTGGTTGTTTTTCTTTTCTTCTCCCATTTTTCTGCAAGTCACCACAGTTTCTATAGCAGCTATATTGTTTACAACACAATGGCCTCTTCTCTCTACTCGCTTAGACTTCTTGATGTTACAAAGCACTTTAACACCTACTTAACTTTAAAGCTAGAGGATTCCTATGAGAGTGCTGGTAACCTGTGTAGAGATTTGCTCCATTGAGACAAAAAAGGAAAACACCATGTAGCCTGAAGGAAAAGGAGAAATGCAATTATCTATTCTCTGAAGATTAGCCCTCCTTTCCTAGACTGTCCTTCCATTAAACTGCTCAATTTTCAACATTACCTCCAGAAAGAATCACATGAGAATCCCAGCTTCTCCTAAGCCAGTGTTTGTTCAAGGTTGCACCTGGCAGCACTCAAATACTATCAATTTGCATATTGATCGCAGAATCCCAAACTGGTTTGAGGTGGAAGGGATCTTAAAGCTCATCCAGTTCCAACACCCTGCCATGGGCAGGGACACCTTCCTCTAGACCAGGTTGCTCCAAGCCCCATCCAATCTGGCCTTGAACACTGCCAGGGATGCAGCAGCCACAGCTTCTCTGGGCAATCTGTGCCAGGGCCTCACCACCCTCACAGGGAAGAACTTCTGCCTAAGAGCTCATCTCAGTCCTCTCAGGGCTGCAGGGAGGAGTCTGACAAGATCAGTGTTCTACTTTAAATACTGTTGCCATCAAAAGCTTAGGTGAATAATTTGCAGCAAGAGTAAGTTTCACCTTCAGCCCAGGGTGCCCTCTGAAGTTCATAGGAGCTGTATCAAGCCAGGACAGGAGCCTGATGGCTCAACAGGATGGCTTAGACCACACAGCTCTCCTCCTTTACTGGACACTTGATCTGGACGCTCTGTAGCAACATATCCTACATTACAAGTCTTCGAATGGAGTTGCCTAAGCCACACTACAGTGCTTTTGCTGTTACCAGTGTCACTATAAGTACATAACAGCAAACCAGTCATAAAAGCAGCAGTTTTAACCCTTGCTACTCAAAACAGCGAAATCAATAATGAAACAGCACCAAGTCCAGAAAAAGATGGATAGGATAGGATAGGATAGGATAGGATAGGATAGGATAGGATAGGATAGGATAGGATAGGATAGGATAGGATAGGATGCCCCCTGCCATGGGCAGGGACACCTTAGAGGTTATTTAGCAGCATTAGCAAAACCTAATATGCAAGCAAAAATGATCTGGAGGAGGTTTAAATGGAAGTTTTAGTTTTCAGTTTTCTCTTAAGAAAGAGAAAAGCACACTCTGTGGGGAGATTGGGTATGGGACTAGAAGTGGGCATAGGCTGTAGGTAATGTCTGTTGTTTTTTTTGCTCCTTCTTCAGTTTACCCAGGGCTGTCTTGAGAGCCCTCAAGACAGAGCTGTCAGGAACCAAAGACCTGTCTCAGGTAGCTTCATCATCCACAGTGGTAGCTGCCGCTCCTGGTAGCTTGACCTCTCAGTTCAGCAGGATCCACAGGGAATTGCCCCATCAGGCTTGCAAACACTGCTGGAATAATCAATTTCATCTCCACTGTCCTAGGAAAAGCAAGCAATCCATAGCTTTCAACAGCAACGTCCTAAGCAGTTGCCTGTTTCACCTGTGCCTGAAGCTAATTGATATTTAAGCTCTTCCTCTTCTTGAAATGAACATTTTAATCCAAGAAATATTAATATTATCTGTTAGACTTGTTTTTGTGGTTTCTTTTTTTTTTTTTTTGCTTCATCATAACAACTCTGGCGCTGATTCAACAATGCACTTAAGTGTGCGCTTAGTTTTAAGTAGATGAATAGACCTGTTGAAAAAATGCTCCAGTTAAGCAGGAAATTGATAATTTGCTTCAGTGTTCTGGATTAGGCTTTAATTGCAGGAAAAGTTTAAAGCCATATTGCATAACACTTAAACATCCACCCATAGGCAAGTTTATGCTTTCCTCTAAAAAACCCAAAGGCTACTGTACTGCTCCTTGCAAGAACCAAAGTATAGCGTTAAAGATCCCTAGGATGAAACCAGCAATATCTTGCAATGTGGTCGATGTACTGTAAAAAGATGATCTGTGATTTTTCTGTTAATCTTTGTTGGTAACAGAAAAAAAGAGATTTTCTTTTTTTTATCCATCTCTGTAAATCAGATCATACAGTTTAGAAATACCAGTACATAGTCTTTTTTACTATTTTTGTGTTTCCAAATCTCAAATGCAGTAATTCATGTAATCACAGTTCCAGACCACCCTGATGTCAGCACCTCTTACACTCTTTACAGTAGAAGCATTTTTTTTTTTTAAGTGGGAAATTATAATCCTTTGTATCACTATCATCCCCACACTCGTTAAAATAAGAAAACCATGTTTTAGATTTATTTTGCTATATCCTGAATAAATATTTTAAATGGCAAACAAGCAGCACAGACATGGAATATGCATGCCCTTTGTCCCTCCTTATGCATCTATCATGATAAACTTATCAGGAAAGGAGATTTTTCCCGGTCTGAGAAGAGCCATCCCATTCATTAATGCCTACCACAATGAATTTCATCTATCCTTGTGAACCGACAGATAACTTAAGCCAAATCTGGAAATCTGAAGCACTTTTTACATATTAGTGACGCATCTCATACAGAGAAATGCCCAGAGATGTGCAGAATTGAGATGTCTTTGTAGTTTAAACTTTCCAGGCACTCTCTACTGTGGATCATGCAAATACAAGCTCTTGATGATAAAGGCCAAACTTTGGTACTATCATGGATAAATATGAACTGGTTATGAAACATCAAGCTTATGACTGAAACAGAACAAAAGGGACTCTGAAGTTCTTAAATTAAGGAAGATGATCAGTATTCAGCCCCAGCCCCAGCTGCTTTAACATGGCTGCTTCTCTCTTAGAGCAGATTAAAACTACGTGTCTCATTTCTGCTGAGGTCCTGAGCAAGGCACATCAGGCGCATCTTCTGTTCCAGTTACAGGAAAATATTTATGGGGCAGTTGATAGGAAAAGCACAAAGCAAGAAGAAGGGATAAGAAAGTCAGAAGACATTTCTCTCTGCAGCTGTCAGTAGGAGGCTGCCCACCAAAAAAATGCTACAAGAAGTTTTTGCAGTGCTTTTTTTCTCAAGAGGTGTGGATACAATGATACCTATTCAGTAGCCTGAGCCTCAAAAAACCAGAGAACTATACTTTTCTACTTCTATGTGCAGTTCTCTGTTCACATACATTGTCAAACAGCAAACAAGACAAAAAATAGTTTCTATAATAAAAAAAAAACAACAAATAAACAAAGAATTTAATCGGGACCCTCAGCATGTTAGCAATGCCGAAACTTTTATTTATAGCATCTAAGTAGTAAGACTTCTCAAAAGATGAAGAAAAATATTTTATCAGCCTGAATCAATACTAGACTTTCTCATCAAACACTGCAGCATTTTATTCCTACTGTGTTGCTTGACAGCTATCGTTTGAAACCATTGCCATCACATAAATCAATTTTTTTTTCAATATTAATAACAATTTTCCTTACAGTAGTAGTCAGAACAGTGTTCCATATTGATTTCTCGGAACGCAATTCCAGTATAATGTAACCATCCTATGTTGGCATCTTTGCAAAGTCCACACAAGTTATAAAAAAGCCCAATTTTACTCATGGGCTTTGCCTCTAAAGAATCTCATTTCTCTCTGCTGTATTACAAAAGACTTTTCAGTGACACTTCAGTAGAAGAGACCTGCAACTATGATAGTTTTATTTATTTGTACACTCCATTAGATGCTTCAAAACAAGCAGGGCAGTGCAAACACTGCCTAGAATAAAAGAGAAGCAACCCATGGAGATTTGAGAGCCAGTGCTAAAGAATTCTTTAAGTGTATGTCAAAGAAAAGATACTGATGGTAAGGCTGAAAAATAATCATCTACTGATTATTTTAAAATTCAAGCAGGTATAATATTTCTCCCTCAATTTAAGAAAATCAATCCGATCATGGAAGCAATGATACTAACATATAAGTAAGATTTGAAAATGGAGCATTTCAATACACCTTTACTTTATGATTTTGTCTCTTTTGAACTGCACATACTTCATAACAAATGTGATTGCATCAGTATCTTTCTCAGATTTCAAAATGACAAGCTCCTGGAGTTAGAAAGCAATGGAAAATATACCCTCTTATTTTCTGTGCTCATGAAGCAACAGAAAATAGGATAGGTTTTGATACATGCACACGGTTGGTTGGCTTATATTTGAACCATGATCATGTAGAAAGGTACAATCTCTGACACTGCATTGGGTGCCATAGCAAAGCACAGTCACTGCAGAATAAGACTACTGTGGCTGGCTCTTTTGCTTCACAGAGTATAAAATCAGAGACTGGGGACAAAGGAAAGCACAATAAATTGGAGGGACATTATCACAGTCTTATATTTCATTAATGTTATGGCTAGCATGGCTGAGTAATTTTCATGCAAATAGGAAGGACCAACATCTTAATTCCACCCTGAACCAAGTCATTGATTTATTTTACACTGGTGTCCTTTCACCATTCTCTTCAATAGACTGTACATATGGAATTGGGTGGTGGGAAAAAGCAAGTTTAATAATGATGGGCTCATATGACTTGGAACATTATTTTCTCTGATTTAGGCCAATCAAAGTAATGTACAGTGTAGTGATTAGACATAGCAACATCGATGCATGCTAACCCTGCAAGTGACAAAACAGTAACAGGAATATTCAACACAACTGCAAAAAAGCAAGACATTTATATGTAGTAGCCTGCATTGTAACCAAAATTTTGACTGAACTGTATGACTTAACCATTACTATTCAAAAGATGCCTCAAATTTCTTATCATTCTACAGCCGGATGAAAATAATAGATACTAGAGTGTAATCACGTCTGGCAATTGATGGGAATTTTGAAAATGCTATCTTTTATGCTCTTATTTGAAGAACAAATAGTTTCTCCTTTGCATATAAACCAGATTGTACTGATGAAGTAAATTCTGTGCAAAATTGTTTGCTTTTTTTTTGGACTTGTTGGTGATACCAAATTTCAAAGCAGTATGGCTTTTGGTGTATAAAACAACTTTTTTTCAGCTAGGTGACACAACTATTTTTTGCTACATAACCATTCTAAGCAAACAACTAGAGAGATCTAATTCACTTTTTCCTTTGGGAATAACAGAAAGAAAACAAAGTGGTATAGATTTGAAAGATGAATGCCTTGAATTGACACACTTTTTATAAAGCTACAGTTCATTAGGATGTAATAATGAGTTGATTTTTCCATACTTGTCTCCAATAATACTCAGATGCCCGATTGTGAAACTGCAAATTGCATGGAATAAAAGAAGATGGATGAGTGTATACATCAAGGTAGATTTCTCTTTTCTTGTACGTGGTTTGTGATGGACATGTAATTTCATCAGCTCAGCTGTGCATCCTACACCAACAAAAACCCTTTGAGGCATTGCCATAATTTTCTTGTTGATTCACAAACTGACGATTTACATTAAACCAGATTAAAACAATAAAGTCATTTTTCTAAAGTGGCTCTTTTTTATAGTCCTACAGTGGTACAATTCTCCTACCTGTAAATTACATTGTGCTTCTTTTCTCACCATTTTTATCCTTGCATATTAAGTTCACCATGGTTTGAAGTTTTGCTTTGTCTACACCTAAAAATCTCTCCATCTCACAATGAAGTCCAGCATCTAATTTCTCTGAACTGTAACACGTTGGCACTTCTGAGATGAATTCATCTATTTTCTGAAGATTTAACTGAAACTTTAATTCCTCTCACATCTTTGGCTCTGTGTAGTTGTTTTCATTTGTTTATTTTTCACAGCAAATACAGCAGCTTTAGTTGCCATATTTTTGTGGTCATCATGGAAAGACTTCACTGAGGAGGAAGATGAAAATGTGGTAGTTACAGAAGTTCTTCTTGTGTATTCTGTGTTCCCTCAGAAATTTATCAGAGCACTGTTACTGCATAGCAATACACAAACTAGGAGTTTGTAGCATAAAGGAATTACACATTTCCTTATATTTTGTTTCTGATAAGCAGAAAACCAGTAAGCAGATATTTCTAAATTTGTTTACAATTATTAGGAAAGTAATATGAATATTAAGGTAGCAGGATGGTGGATTTTTTATTTCAGGAATTAGAACAATTGAGAAATCTACACTGAACTAAGACAGTAGCTTTCTGCAAAGAGACTCAGTATAATAGGTTGTAAAATACAAATTCCAAAGGGTGTCATTTCTGCATTACCTGAAGTAAAAACCCTGCAAGCTCCAAAACAGTCTTTACTGTGTCAAAGAAAATTCATCCTTTATATGACTATTTAACATATAAATGTAATTGAGTTAAAATCATAAAGTTTCAAAAGGACAATATAATTTTTCTCATCTTCTCTTTCCTGTGTTGTAGTTTATACTTCTCTGTATGCATCTTAATTCAAGACTGAATCTTGCAAATGCTTACTCCCAGGTGATATGCTTACTATAGCAAGAAGTCTCACTGAAGTGTGAGGAGACTGTTAAAAAAAAGAGTAACCCAGGAGACCAGTTTAGACTGAAGAATGTAGACAGGGTGTTTAGAGGGTGCTGCATAGTGAATACAAAACCAGTCTGATATTTATGTTGGTTTTGCAGAGTCTTCCCTAGCTGTAAAAATGGATTTCATGAAATAAAAGGGGCAAATTCAATGTTAGTTCAAAATGCATCAGCCTGCTTTAGAAATCTCAGTTCTGCATATTTAAGACTAAAGGATAAATGGCTATTGTTATTGTTTCCCACTAAGTCTGCCGTTCACTCTTTAATGTAGACCTGTTGCTTATTCAACTTCTTTTATACTCTTTCAAATCAACACTACACTTTTGAAGCCATCACGTTTACCCATACAAAATACAGTGGGATTTTCTCACAGAATTATACCACAAAGACTTTATGAACAGCCAGCTTTGAGGTCTCTTGCAGCATCTATTTCAGATGGTTAGGTGAGAAAATACATGGGTTTTATTTCAAAATGCTTAGCACCTACCATAAACCCAGTTTAACCAACCACACAAGAGCAATAAAAATCCTCTCATCTCCCACTGAGATCCTCAGTGGGACGAGGCTTTCAGAAGGTTTCAGAAGGTTCAGAAGATCTCTGTCATGTAATGATACTCTGTAATAAGAATTGCTTCTGTTGACATTACAGTGGACAACAAACTCTCTACTTTATGATATATGTTTAACCTAATGACTTACTGTGTCCGACAGAGGAAAGAAGGTGAACAAAGTTTCTCTATGCTTAACAGCTTGTAGGAAAAACAAGAAAGCAAATCACAAAAAGAAAAAGAAGTTGTACCATTCAGATAATGAAGCAATTATCTATTTCACAATCATAAGAAAAGCACCTTCCACAAGGGATTTTCTTTTATTAATTCTCTTTTTTTTTTTATTTCCCATTACTCCCAGAAATATGCTACAGTCTACATCCCTTTTATCCTTTACATTAGTTATTTTAAGGGCTGTAAATGATTCTGCTGCAAAACAAAAACAAAATACCTGAGTATTTTGCGCAGAATATTGGAAAAGACAGTTTAAAAAATTCATGCCTTATGCCTTCAGTCTCTACAAACCCTTAAAATCAAGCAATTCAGTGCTTTTCATGTCAATCATACACACAGGTCTCCAATGCCTCTGAATTTTATGAGCTGTCAGTCATTTCAATCCCAAAGGTAACTGTGCTAAACACAAGTTTAATGACCCTAGAAAGTATGGTCAAAAATTTCCACTCTACAAAAATGTAAATTTAAAGCACAACAGTAACAGAAACCAAACAAGAAAAAAACTTGGCAATTTCTTATTAAATCATATTTTTATGAACTTGGACATAGGCAGTCTTTGTACATACTGAAACATACACTTTGGTGTTGGATGGATGAAAATGATGCTCAAAGATATCTACAGAGAGGAAGTGACATCACCTTAAACCAATGAAGATTATAGAGTATATCTGGACTGCTTTATTCCCACTTTAATTCCATATAATACTGAATGCTTCTCATTTCATGGTATTTGAACTTTTATGATAAACCAGAAAAATTTCTTGTCACACTTTATGTACTCGCTGACACATAGCTTCCAAAACCCCACCCTACTGCATACTTGGACTTTAAGTTGCATTTTCCCTTTTCATTAAAGATGAGGATAACCTGTGAGATCTGTGCACTGCCCTGAAATTCAGTCTGCATATGTGAGCTGTTTCACTGAGAGAAACATAGCAGTAATAGATCAAGTTACATCAGATATTGACTCTATCTTTTTTTCAAGGAAGTCACAGAGTAAAAAAATGAAATATTAATAATGCTTCATAGGGCAATAATCAAAGAAATAAAACAGTCCAGCAGGAAAAGAGAGAGAACAAATGCTCATATCTACTGTGACAATGAGCCTGGCAGCAGAAAATTAATAAGGTACCAGTTGTATGCTATTGTGAAGAACTTATATCTCCATTTGCCATGAGTAGCACTGGAACTGCTAAAATTAAAATGGCCTGGAAAATGTTAACTGCTTGCCTCATAGTTCTAGCTGCTTTTTTAAAGCCAATTTGGAAGACTCAGGTCAGAGGATTCAGCTGATAGAAATTAACATACTCCTCAACTTTACTGATTTACATAAGCTAAGGTATCAGATCAAATGAGGAAGCAGAAATAAAACACAGATTTAGCCCCTGCCTCCCCCCCTCCTTTCTTTTGTGTGTGTTTTTAAATCAAAATGTCCTATATATAACATGGTCACCATTGCAACTGCTGTTTCACACACTTCTTGACAACCTCAATGGAGGACAAAGTAGCATTGAATGTGTCAGACCAGTCTGTAGAAGAAATTTAATCCTGAATATAACTTAATTTTAATCTGTATTTTCCATCTTTTCTTCTTTAATTTTATTTTGTCAAAGCAGTTCAAACAAACTAAACATTCAGAGGTCAACTGAGCTGATTACATATGCAACTACATTTTGCAGTTTGGGTGCATGCTGTATCTTAAGTATTATAGACAGTCTTGTTAGTTATTAAGACAGTGAATGTGCAGAAAGCCTATCCTCTAAAAAATCCACCAGATTAGTAAAAGTGTTATTACTTTTTTTGATATTCTTAGATTGGTCTCACTAAGTCCTACTGATTTCCTGATAAGTAAATTTTATCCTGTTTCATTTGGCTTTTCTTATCCTATTCCCCCTTCCTACTAAAACAGAGCTCTGCATATCTTGGGAAGAATGTGAAATATGGCATAAAAAAATATAGGTCATAAAAAAATTACTTTTCAGATTTTGTGTTGTTCTCTTAACCTCACTGCAGACTTTCAGACAATGTGAATTCAAGGGGTTCAGGCTTTAGTCAGGAAGATATTACTTGTTCTTACTTCCCAGTCTTGTAAAAAAAACAACAAAAAACCTTGGGTGTATTTTACCCCTTTTTATGGACTAGTAAGCATGTTCTCCTTAAGTTTCGAATATGGAACATAGCTTTGAGGAATGACCTAGCTAGGTATTAAGGGAAAAATACTAATAATCTCTGCGGAGATACTGCAGAGACTCTACTGATAAACCATAAAGAATGGGACTACCTCAGGGTAAGCACATGCCTTGTCAGTGCATATCTGCTAAGATATTCTGTTTCTCAGGGTACTACATATGTATCACAAAATTCTGAAACACAAACACAAAAAAGTCCTTATCTTTACAATAGGTGTCTTTCCTGAACAGTGTGAAACCTGAATCATAATGGCACAAAGTTTGCCTAAATTCAGAAACGTGAATTAAATAGCACCTCCAGGTGCTTTTATCTTGATATTCCTTATAGAAACTCTTCAGTTTCCCCACACATGATTTGCATTTTAAAAATTTGCAACTAATTTTTCAAGAACTATCTCTGCAAGCTAAAGCTGCAATGTGAAAAAGAAACAGATATAAGCTTGGGAGAGATGGACGGACAGGGTCCAGTGTTCAGCTGGTGATTGGGTGTAGAGGCAAAAAGGAAAGCTTGCTAGCCCTCTGCTCCATCAGGAGCTTAAGGACTGAGATGCAATTTGTGACACACAACTCTGCCTTCCCTTCCACACAGGTCCTCTGGAGGCAAGGTATTTCTTAAGTACTGACTTTGTCAAAAAAAAAAAAAAATAGAATCACAGAATGGTTCGGGTTGGAATGGACCTTAAAGATCATCCAGTTAATACAAGTCAAATAATGCAGTCATTTTTCTCACAGAAACTGAAATCCAGTCACTGCTGGCGTAACACCTTGGGACAGTAAAACAAATGTTATTTATAACATCTAGCAGTAACCTAATATCATCAGGTATTCAAATATATGGCTTCAGCTACAGCATTTCCCTAAAGCATTCAGTCCTTTTAAAAAAACAGCTTTTGTGGTGGAGTTAAAATATGTTCCTTTGACTTGATTAAGAGAACCATTGTATTCCCTAAACGTATCAGATGTTACCTGTCAGCAACAGAGACAAGAATTGCGCCTTATTTCACAGAAGAAATATTAAAAACACTAGACAAAGTCAGTGTCACTGCAATAAGTTGATGAAATACAGCATTTGGGAAACAGCTTTGGTTAAAAGGTGCTGGCTAAAACTTCATCCAGGAAACAGCAAAACCAATGCACACCAAAAAAAGAAAAAGAAAAAAAGAAAAAGGAAAGAAAAAAGAAAGAAAAAACCCCCAGCAAGCTGCTTGGAAAGGTTTTTAGAAGTTGATAAAGGCTATCAGCAAAGGCTTGTGTTCTCTCATAGCAGAAGTCGTAGACAGACTGGGAGTCACTGTGTCTAAACTCTCAAAACAGAAAGAATCAGTGTTGTTTTTAAGTGCTGACAGAAGGTGAGGGGGCTAGCAGAAGGGACTTTCTGTAGAGGCTAAAAGAAGAAAGTAACAAATCTGTTTATAATTATTAATTTTATGGGACCAGTAATTTCATGCCTGATAAGTAATTAGGGACAAAAAAAACAACAATAGAAACAAATGATGAATTCTGTATGTCCTGTGCTGTAGGTCTGGGGTTTCTGAGGGGGTGAACAATGAGTCAGACCATGACTCAAACAGCTATCATGCTGGCACAGGGGGATTTGAGAGCCATCTTCTATCTTACCCACAAAGTGGGTGATCTGGTCCCAGCAGTGCTGTAACGTTAGTCATCTGATAGCAATAAATTCATGGAACATTACAACTCTCTGCCATAAATACAAAAGAGCCATACAAATGGAAAAAAAGGTTAAATGAGCCAAGAAGGAACAACCATGTGGATGCTCTTGTGTGACACAGACTACTTGGCCATCTACAGGCAAAACCAGTGGTCAGGAAGTACCAGAAGCCTGATTATAGCCTTTGAACCAGGTGTGGATTAGGTTTCATCCTGGGTCTGGAAGTACCGGATCTATAAGAGTCTGGTACAACTTTAAAAAAAGTCCCTAAAGAGGGGCTTTAGAAAAGGGCCTGTAGGGACAGGACAAGGGGAATGGCTTTAACACAACAAAGGGGAGATTGAGATGAGATCTGAGGCAGTTCTTCCTTGTGAGGGTGCTGAGGCGCTGGCACAGGTTGCCCAAAGAAGTGGAGGCCGCCTCATCCCTGGCAGAGCTCAAGGCCAGGTTGGACAGCACTTGGAGCAACCTGATCCAGGGGAAAGTGTCCCTGTCCATGGCAGGGGGCTGGAACTGGATGAGCTTTAAGGTTCCTTCCAGCCCAAATCAGTCTCAGAGCATTCTATAATTCAGCAAGGATCATCAGCTGTATCCTTACGCCGATTTCAACAGATCACGTCAAGTGTTGAAATTACAAAGCTTTGTAATTTCAGTGTGGATCATTAATTAAGATTCCTTCTGTGATTAATGTTTCCAAGTAAGGTAAGAACTGCAGAAGGGTGAGGATACTCTATTCTACCCATGGAGCACAGCATTAAAAAAAGATCATAAATTCACATGTTCACAAGAATAAGACCACAGAAATGGAGCATTATTACAGAATGCCCTGTTGCAGCCCAAGGGCTTGTCTGCTGTGAATAATTTCTGGATTTTAGCAGGAACACATGCTACCTTAATTTGCTCCTACAATATTTTGTTTACTTGCAGTTCCTTCTTACCAATCAACAAGCTGTTCTGAGCTGCCACTTCCAACATTGTTAAAACATATACACAAACCTGAACAGGATTTAGTGTCTGGCTGCTCCATGGTTTTTCTTTTGAGGGCATATACAAAATAAAGACTTTGCTGATTATAAATGTATCCAATATGAAATTACAGATTGAGGCTATATGCCTAAAAAACTTATCAGGAAAACAATGAAATAAATTAAAAGCTTTAAACTCCATACCATTACCATGAGAGGAAAACAGACCTTATGCTAGGACTAAATCAAACAAGTCACTCTAAACTGTATACAAATATATCTTTGCCAGTAACAAAAATTTCAACTTCTCAGTTTTCAGAGTTTCCACAAAAATTTTCAAGGGAATAAAAGTTGCAGAATGGGTATCTAAATGTGTCAGTAAGATAAAACTGTAAAGAAACAAACAAATGCATAGCTGCAGAGTAAAACTTTAAAAATTCAATTATACATGATTGCTTAGTATTGGTTTTGTTGCTAAAGTAGTATCACCATCAGTAATAGGCAGAATAAAGTATATCTAATTTTATGGCACCTGTAACAACAAAATTCTTTGAGGTAAGGTATGGAGCACAGTTTAAAAAAAAAAAAAATCATTCATTAGGAAAGTGAAAAAAATATACTTTCCGGAATATTTTCTGGCTTCAGAAACTTATCCAGTTGTAATTTTCTCTCCCCTCTCTCTCATCTCCTCTTTCTTAATCCAGTAAGACACAGAGGAACTTTCTGACACTCAAACTTGAAGTAGATTAAATAAATGTGTGTAACAGAACAAAATGAAATTACTAGATTTCTCCATCCAGGATATACAAGACTCACTGTGTTAGTTGCAGAGGAAAGTAAAAAGTAATTGAGAAAACCTTCTATATTTTTTCTTTTTAGAAAGGTAGCCTTTGTCTCCCTAAAAGACAAAACCCCCAAAACCTAACCAGCTGGAAAAGATAAAACCCATAAGGATTTCTACTGCCCACAACTTTAGATGAAGCTCTATTGAGAGTGCTTAACCAGCAAAAGGAAAGGAAGGACAATGCAAAAGCCAGAAAAAAGGAAATAGTCTGTTACCAAAGGACTATTAATTGCTCCCAGAGTAAGAGCAAGTGATGATCTTCTTCCTTTATTTACTTGGACTTTCAGCTGTCTAATCAAAGAAATGTTATGCTGGTTGTGCTGCACCTTTTGTTTCCATTATTGCCCACTAGATCTTAAGGGCTTTCATTGGACTGGTTTTATAGCTTACTACTGCACTTCAGAGAAGAAAACAAGCAGCAGCCAGCTCTCAGAGTCAGTTTCTATGGTTAGTAAACAGGAACAGGATTACAGAGTACCACTCAGCTCACTCAAGTTTTGTGGCTGTTATTACTTCGTCCTTCCTCCAAAGCTGAAATTTCTAAGTCCAGTGAATTTACAGCATTTGGAAATCTGACTTTCTAATTTCCATTAACTTTAATATTCAAGCCAATAGATCAAAAGGGCTAAACCAAAACCAATTTTCTACATGGAAGACTTATATTACAGCTTCTGGGTATTTGCATTCCCTGTTGTCAAAAGCAAAGCAGTTTGGCATGACCTACATTTCCAGCAGTCCTCTTGCAGTTAGTACCTAAGTGAAAAATGGCTTCTTACTGCCCTGCAGACCTCTTAGTAATCTTAAATTTTTGCCTTCAACTCTAAAACCTGGAAGAAGAAAACATGGAAATTCCCCTCATCCTTTTGTCCTTTGCTGTGTTACTTCCTCTGATCCAGCCTGCTTATTAAAGTATGCCCTTTTAAAGCCATGAAAGTATGAAAGTATTGGGTCCTCTTTCTGTCCACAGCAGTAAGTTTTATAACTTGTTGGCAGGCAGAACAGGAACAAGCAGCTTTTCAAGGTTTTTAAGGAAAAGAATAAAAAGAATTCTTCAAACAGCAAAATAATTTTGGAAGAAAATTTCTAACTCCTGCTGGAGAGAACAAAAATGTTCCAGATGATCTGTGAATAATATATAATGTATTCTGATTTTTTCCCTATAAATTTTCTCTATTCTGCCTATTTAAGGCTTTGTCAACATTGAAAACAGAGCCTATTTCTAATAACGGATACCATTAAAGAATGCATATGCACTTGCCGAAAACAACCACAAGCACGTTTTTCAGAGGATGTAAGACTTTACAGTTATTCTGTCCAAGACAAGGCCAAAAGGAGTGAAGAAAACCTACAATAGTACTTTTCACTGAAATTCTCCATTTGAGATGCTTACTGCACTGTAGATGTTATAGTTTTATTTCTTCTCCTAGATGCTGACTGAACACAGCATATCATTCCCTTAGGAGCTCACAAGCCAAGGTACACGGTATCCTATTAAACATCAGCCTGCATCCATAGGAACCCACACCATTAGAAAAGCCTTAAGTGGCTGATGAAGCTCACGCTTTTCAGGATCTGACCAGAATTTGGACATATGAGTGAAACAAACATGTAGAAAACAAGCAATTTATGGGAAACTACAACTGTGTCAGTACTGAGTCTAACTTTCTTATTTTCCCTTGCTCCTCACCTCCCACCTTTCACGCCTGCTGAAGAGAGGGGCAGTGAGATGAAAAAGCAGTAATCAGGCTCAGCAGAAGTGCACAACTAGCAGAGATGGGGCAGGAACACTTGCAGCAGTTGTAACCGGAAGCAGTAACAACACAAGGTCATTGTATCCCAAACCTGTCATGACAAAGGCAGCTCTGTCAGTCTATTTACTTTTTCCAGTTTGTCTTGCTTTGTGCCTTTGATAAACTGTCCCTCAAGGACTATATTCCCCCCAAAAACCACCCTCTGCCAGCCTCACATATGGTACAGTTTATTGTGCTTCAGAAGCTTGCAGTTCTCATATGAACTCTTCATGTTTTCCACAATAATTTTAAATCCTGTGTATAGATTGAGGAGCACTACAGATTCCTGCCCTACAACACTACTTACTCGTGGATGGTGCTACGATCTTGTGAGATAAGCTGCAGAAATATTAAGTACAGATCAGATAGCTGGATATCAGACCTTGCACCAGTGTACACACAAGACAGATAATTTCAGCAACATCACCCAGGCACTAAAATAAAGCAAATTTAGATCAGATTAATTCAGTTCATTTGGCTCCAAACAAGCAAAACGCTAGGTTTCTCAACTCCAGAGACATATTTCTAAAGGCTGATTAGACTGAAATACCTCCCAGGAATTAATACTATCAGCAAGCTTATGCAGCATAACATCTATTTGAAAAAATAATTTTTTTCAAAGGTCTTGAAACAGATCAGGATTTTTCTATTTTTGAAAATCCCAGGAAGAGCAACAGGAGAACAATTCCTGAGGTGGAGGCTCCTGTGCTACAAGACTGCTTCCCTGGGGTCCAGCTTTGTCTCCTCTGGAGCTGGAGAAAGCTGGAGCACAAAGAAAGGATAGTTGTGGAGGGTCTTGCGCAATACCATTGCTCTTTAAATTCACTTATTAGATGAACAGCTCATTTTGCAATAATTTGTCAGTGTAATCAAGCTTATAGCCAGCCCTAGAATGCGGGAACTGTTAATACTAGAGTGATTAAGCCCTCCAGTTGCAAAAGCCAGAGAAAGAAAGGAGATAAAATGCATGTCTGAGAACAGGAAATGTTCCACACTGAGAACACAGAGTGGCCTTTTTCTGAAGGATTACGAATGCTCCGCAGCTGCCCTGACCTCACTGTATTCATTCTGCTGAAATTCAGACTTTGCATTCTGTCACTTCCTTAGGAAGGTGAAGGAAGAGATTTCTAAACTCGCCAGTCATGGATGACTAGTCACCTTCCTTCCACTGGTAATTAGACTGGGAGTTAGACACCGGAATAGTTGGTTGTGCCGTCCAAAACCTCACTTCTAGGAATGCAGCTTCTGGCAAGCAGCTTTTATGCTGGGCAATTCCACCTCCCATTTTCACTCATCACCTGTCTGATCTTCAACAGCTACAGTTCAAAATGAGAGATCACCTCTGGCAGGATGATAGATTAGTGATACACTGCTTCTCCCCCTGTTAAGCAACTTTTAGCACTTTATTCTGGCCATTTCTGTAAGTTACCATTCTCCCTAGGAAAACATGGGGACCTGAGGGAATGAAGATGAAAGTTTTTCTCTCCACAGATACACATTTTCAATTCATTAAGATCCCCATCTAACTCCTCTAAAAACAACAGATTGCTCACTGTGCTCTTTTAAAATGAGAATTATAGTGGATTATCAGCAAGTAAAAATTCAAAGATAATCCATATTTGAGAGTCCTTCCCCATAGATGCACTGCAAGTATTGTTTGCCTGTCATCAGCATTTCTGAGCATCTCTGGTTGTATTATTATGCTTTCACTAGCATAAAGAGGCAATGTAAATATTCATACCCAGTGCAGTTCAAACAGGTGCCTTCAGTGGACATCACATGGGTGCTGATTTCTTCGCCATGCATCAGCTTGAAGTATCCCATTCCAGCACACTGTTCTTAATGTCACTGAAACTGTTCCCATTTACACCAAGAGTGCAGCTTACACTTGAGTATTCTGCCATGAAAACTTTACCCTTAGAAAGGAGACACATTCCCTTCCAAATCAACAATAGCTTCCTGAGAAGACAGGGTTTTTCAGAAAAGCAGACTCCAGAGACATGACGACCTCTGCTACATGTCTATAGACAAGACCCACTGTTCTCATCTCACACCATCCCCAGATTCTTGCAGTCTTTCAGAGAGCTACAGGACTCAGTGGCTTCCCATCTTCTCTTGTTTCCATACACTTGAACAGATATCATAGGCTAACCCAAATCAGGATGAAATCATGTTATTGCCACTGACTTTTGGGTTGACTTTAAGCTTTTAAAGACTGCTTCTTATGAAGTTATCTTTGATGAAAGTCCTAAGGGTTTGTGTGATCACAGGAACAGAAATCAGTAATTACATCATTATTCTTTCATGCTGGAGAACAAAGTTTCACACTACGCAAAAGAAAAACATACAAAGTTTTGCTTCCATCCAAGAAAAGATCTTTCTTTACCAATGCCCTGCATGTTACCTAAGAATGGCAATCTTATGATTATGGTCTCACCTTTTCTCACACAGCAAAATCATAATATCATCATAGAATCACAGACTGGTTTGGGCTGGCAGGGGCCTTAAAGCTCATACAGTTCCAATCCCCTGCCAAAGGCAAAGACAACTTCCACTAGACCCACCAGCTGCTCCAAGCGCTGTCCAGCCTGGCCTTGAACACTGCCAGGGATGGGGCAACCACAGCACCTATGAAACCACCTATGAAAATAATTCTTCTGAAATGTATAATAAGAAAATGAAATTTAAATTTAAATTTCAATTCACAAAAGTAAAAATCTATTAGTTTACTCCAGTTCCATGTAGTTATGGCATTACCCAAAGTAAGAGCTGCATTCTGAAGTAACAAAGGATTCAGTCCTCTAGAATTAATAATTTTACATTCACCTTTCTGGATAAAACTGTCAGAAAGGCATACGCAAAATGACATGGTGTGATTGAAAAAGAGGAAACCAGAAGTCCAGTGAAATAGGAGGGAAGCCCACTGCAGTACATCAGCAGCTGATGTGAGTACAAAACAAACATTCAAAGGCTAAAAGCAGGTCCACCTCCAAATGATTTTTACAATTTAGACTAAGTGAGGAGGCTGGGTCCAAGGAAGAAGTATTTATTTCAGTACCTATACACATCAATTTAATCACACTACATTGATAAAGTGTTAGAATTTGTTCCCTAGTCCAAGTGATCCCCTGTCTAAGGGCTCATTCTCTTACAATTAGCACTCTGTTATACATGTATCTGCATGTAATTTTTTCATTACTAGAACAGCAAATGAATGCATAATCTTCAGAAGCTTTCCAATTAGGGCTACAGAGGCACCAGATCATCTTTTGCATCTTTTAATATCATTAATAGTTGTACAGTGTACCAGAACACATGGTACAATAAAATCAGTCTAAGATATCTCTGGTGCGTTCAAAGACAAAATATTTGTGTTTTCTGAATGTAAAGAGAAATTTGTAAACTGCAAACAGGTAACCTAGTTAACCTTCTGTGTTGATTATTAAGTCTAAGGAGCATGTGTCATGCATGCAATATTTATTACCCTGTTCTTTGTATTTCAGAGAGAAGTACATAAAATACCTCAAACACTATAGCAATTGTCAGACAGGGCTTTGGAGATGATGCAAAAGACAATTCATTGATAGGAAAGAGAATATAAATAAAAACACATCATAGATTTCATTGATCTAACAGACTGTGAACACGTAGCTCATCAAGGTGTTTGAGAACATTTAGATGTCTTGTTTGAACAGCAATCCACGTCTATCAATAATTGAATTTTGAATTCTTGCATTAGCTTCATGAAAAGCAGTGGGTGCACTCAGCAGGCTGGTGGGATGAGGAAGAAGAGATAAGAAACACTAAAATAGAAAAGCAAGGAAAAGTGTCTATTTCAAAGTGTGTGCTGTTAATTAATAGGTTATGAGCCAAAATGAAAATTCATAAATATTCCAGTGACGGTGTTCACAGTTTAAAAATAAATTTAACTTGGAATTCAAAACAACTCTAGCAGACTCTGTTGGGGTTTTTTTTCCCCTAGCAAAAACCAGCTTTTTCAATTCATGAAGCATTTTTCCCTGAGTTTTGAATGCAGCAAAAATACATTTTATTTAAAACTGAATCTTTCATTAGCAAAATCCATTCTAATTTGGCTAATCATCAGTTCCAATGAGAACAACCAACAGATTATGACTGAAATGCATGAAATGCACTTATTTGTTCTGAACTAGGCTTGACACTAAAGTCATCACTGGGAGCTACCCAAATATGTGTATGTCCCATGGGGAGATAAATGCCTGACTGACCAGTTTATATGAGTGATCCTACCAGGTACTGGCTTGTGACAGTGCTCAGTGCTTGTGGGAGGCCTAGGAGGCATATTATTTCATGGATTCATAAAGGCTCCAGGAAATCTTATGCCTACAAGGGCTCACCTAGTCACAGTTGAAGAAGAGGTACTCTATTCTGAATCAGGTATGCGCAATGGTAACCAAGGAAAACATCTGGCCCACTATAACCAGTTTTGACAAGTGTCTAATATTGCATGGAAGGCACACAAGGAGTGAAATGTATCTGGCTTTGGAGTCTAGGTATGAGAGTAAAGGGATGAAATGAAAATTATATATTCTAAGTCAGCTTCTCTAGCACATCCTATTTAGTTATCACGTGCAGAAAATCCTTCTGCAGTTGGATTGGTGGAGGATTTGAAGTGACCTAAGTAAAAGACACAGATGGATTGGATTATTTCCCTACAGTTGCCACTACCTCCTCAAATCATCCAATTATGACTTGATCTAGTAAGCAGGAAGATAGATAGGCTATAGCTCAGCTGATATCTCATCTGTTTGTCTCTTTCAACCACAGAAAGCTCAGCAACCTGTCCACAGTACCAGGATACTGATATACTCTGTAGGACAGTCTATACTTTATACAGCATAGACACCTATATGGCTATATCCTACCGAAACAGGCAGAAGCAAGTAGGAATTTTCCTTGGAGGAGGCTGAACTAGGTTTGCTACTGTCTTCACAGTATCAGAAAGAATGAGGTGGCACAAAGTGGATATTATTCAAATTTTGGTGTATCTTGTGACTGAAAACTTCCCAACAGACAAAAAGTCTCGTGTGGTAGAACACTGGCAGCCATCTCTTTAATGCTGAAGGTATGAAGGAAGCTGGTGATTGTAAAGAAATGGTCATGTCCAGCCAGCAAGTAGATACAACCTGAACTTTGTGAAAGGAGGAAGAAACCATCAGGCTTTACACCTCTTGCCTCCTAGCAGTTTGCTTAATGAAGTCTCTAAACAGACCAAGAATTTTTCTGGTCCCTACCTATATCCATGCACTGCTTATGCCTAATTATATTTTCTTCAGACGTGCTTTTTAATAAAATCGAAGCCAGCTTCTTAAGCCCTTGCCACATATTTGTGTCAGTGTTGTGTGACAGTTTATTCATAATTAAACATTAGACAGTTTTATGATCTGTCAGTCATCATTTATCTAGAAGGTTGTCCTGTTTATCCAATTAAACACATATACATCATCAAGGTATTATATTTTTTCTTGGATACTTGCCTGTTGCTGAAGCCTTGTACCATTTCATTCAATCTGTGTACACTCAAATCTACAGCAAAATTCTTCTGAAACCAAGAAGTGTTACAATAAAAATAGAAGCTTCAGAGTTGGTATTATCTATGAGTTCTCATGTAAGCTTCAGATACAAATTCAATACAGAATTGCTATAGAATACTTTAATGTGGAATACTTAGTTCCCTTTCACATTAATATAAATTTTATTTTAATTTATCTGACAGCTTGGTTACTGGCAAGAGAATTCATTTTGCTGGAAGATAAACAAGACTGAGAAAATAAAAGTAGCACCAGGTTGAAAATAATATAAATCAAGGAAAGAGAATCATCCAGTGAAAATTAAGATTTCCTGGTTCCGAGAAGAAAAAGGCAGAAGTCTAGGGAGATGTCTTGCTCATACATTTAGAGTAACACTTGAATTTGTCAATTATATCCCAGTAATATCCTATCCTGCAGCACAGATTCCTTGCCTGGTGTCGTGGTTTAAGCCTAGTCGTAAATTAGAAAGAAAAATCATGTAGCCTGCTCGTTTTCCCCCCGCCTCACCCTGGCGTGCCCCCCCC
>WYDI02023512.1:0-15646 GCA_009867235.2 Psittacus erithacus | reverse complement strand
TGGCACAGGGTGCCCAGAGAAGCTGTGGCTGCCCCATCCGTGGCAGTGTTCAAGGCCAGGTTGGACATAGGGGCTTGGAGCAACCTGCTGTAGTGGAAGGTGTCCCTGCCTGTGGCAGGGGGTTGGAGCTGGATGAGCTTTACAGTCCCTTCAACCTTAACCACTCTTGGGATTCTGTAACAGAAGAATTCAGGATTAAGATGGGGAGAAGTTCAAACCTCTCAAGAAACAAAATCCTTAATGCAAACCTAAAGGAAGAGGGAAGCTCAGTACAAGAGTGTTCACTCCTGAGCACCACTGAATTTCTCCTGCAGGATTCTGTCCCTTCTCATCAGCTTTTGGGAGGTAACTTGTGGTTTGGGCAGCTCCTGGCTGGCAAGGAGGCATGGACAGAGGCAGGCAGTGGTGGGAAGAGACCAACCTCCAGTGCTGTGGTCCCTGTGCGAGCAAGACAAGATCTTGTGTTGGGAAGACCTTCAGCTGGCAGATTGATTCACCAGTCTCTCCATCAGATGATGCCATTCTTCCCCATAAGGTGCCTGCTTGTAAAGCTGGTGCAGGGGTGGTAAGTGTAGTGATACACTATGGATTGATAAGGGATTCATGGATGGCAACAAGAACCACGTAGTGACCTGCTCACCAGGACAAATAGAGCTTGTGTTTATGAACTATTAGTTTGGCAATGCTTCCGTGGGCATAGGTAGATAGGAGGAGCAGTTTCAAAGCACAGTGAGGTACTGGAGGGGAAAGAGGGTTTAAGCTTTTAAGAATCTGGGAAAGCTTTTGGGTTAATCAAGGCTAAGCAGGAAGAATGGACTCTGCCTAAATTCAAGTGGAATCCAATTCTTGGCTCTTAAGAAAAGGTTATGAAAGTTTCTAAACTGGAACAGGGGAGAAACTCAATAGCTTTGGAAGGACACACAGCCCGGAATGATGTATGCTGTGGAAATGGAATTGTCCAAATGCTTTCTTCCTGAAACAGCCGGAGGATGGAAGTTCATAAAGTTCAGAAGGGAAACCACAAAGAGGAAAACTCTACTGTAAATCCCTGTCTGAGCGTAGAATGTGAAAGTGAGCAACCAGATGAAGACCTGCAGCAGTCAGAGAAGTGTATAAGCTATATCACAGAGTCACAGAATCCCAGACTGGTTTGGGTTGGAAGGGACCTTAAAGCTCCTCCAGTTCCAACCCCTTGCCATGGGCAGGGACACCTTCCACTAGAGCAGGTTGCTTCAAGCCTCTCTGTCCATCCTGGCCTTGAACACTGCCAGGGATGGAGCAGCCACAGCTTCTCTAGGCACTCTGTGCCAGTGCCTCAGCACCCTCACAGGGAAGAACTTCTGCCTAAGAGCTCATCTCAGTCTCCCCTCTGGCAGGTTAAAGCCATTCCCCTTGTCCTGTCCCTACAGGCCCTTGTCCAAAACCCCTCTCCAGGTTTTCTGGAGCCCCTTTAGGTATTTGAACTGTGATGTGTATTTGCAAGGAACCTGTTGATGTTTTAGGGTATCTCAGAAGCCTGTTGAGACTGTGCAGTAAGGAATGTACAGGCTGTAGGAAGGGCAGAACTGACCCTACTGGGGTGATGTGGATTTTAGGGGTTGAGAACTGAGCATCAAGCTGCAGCATAGAAAGAAGCTTCCCAGAGTGGGATGTGGAGCCTGAATTGAAAGGGTGAAGCCTCTGATCTGACTGTGAAACTTGGAGGCTGTAACGGCTGCAAGGACAGAACGTGCTCAAAGAGGAGAGGTTTCACTTATCCCCTTGCTGACAGCATATATATCACAGTGCAGGGATTTTTAGGAATCATGAATGCCTTTTGCAATGAGCAGTGAGTCAGAAAAAGGAGGAATAAGTCTTCACATACCCTTGGGGGCTCTAAGAAACTCTGGTAGAATCACTCTGCAATAGTAGCCAAAATGTACCCAGATCTAACATCCTCGTAGGAGCAAAGAAGACATAAAGAGTATTAGTGTGGCTTTGGGGGTGTTTGTCTAACTTTCAGGACTGGAGCTACATAAATAGGAGGAGGCTCTTCAGGAAGTAAATGGTGCAGTGAAGAGTGAAAAACTCACAGTGGGCCTGGAGGCTGTTTAGTGGCTTGTGGTAAAGGCAGAGCTTGTGTTACATGGGTTTAAATAATCCTAATCTGAGAAACTGGCTTGGTTAAAGCAAATATCCCATTGCAGGTAAAAGTAAACCCATCAAAAGGGAGCTTGTGTCCGCATATGGAAACAGGGAATATAGAGAAAATTTGGGTTGTTCAGCCTGGAGAAGAAGCTGTGTGGAGACCTCAGAGCAGCTTCCAGTGTCTGAAGGGGACTACAAGGATGCTGGGGAGGGACTCTTCATCAGGGACTGTAGTTATAGGACAAGGGGTGATGGGTTTAAACTGAAACAGGGGAGATTTAGCTTGGATACAAGAAAGAAGTTTTTTACTGTGAGGGTGCTGAGGCACTGGCACAGGGTGCCCAGAGAAGCTGTGGCTGCCCCATCCCTGGCAGTGTTCAAGGTCAGGTTGGACACAGGGGCTTGGAGCAAGCTTCTCTAGTGGAAGGTGTCCCTGTCTGTGGCAGGGGGTTGGAACAGGATGAGCTTTAAGCTCCCTTCCAACCAAAACCCATCATGGAGAGCCAGGATCCATGAGGCTTTGGGATACCAGCACCAGGTAACACTGTTTTTTGATGGAAAGTTTAAATCTGAAGAAATTTCAGTCTTTTAGCAAAGCTAACAGGCCTCAAAAGCCTTTTTTGTTGTTGACTTTAGATTATTGGCTTTATTGATGTTCTTTGCAGTTTGGCACTTTGATTATAAACATAATATTACTTATAAACACAGTATTACCTTTTCTGATCATAAGTGTGACCCATTTCTAAAAGCATCACAGGAAGATCAAAAAACAAGGTCAGGATTTCAGAAAGGATTTCATTAGCTGTCAAATGGAATTTCATGTTTTGATTTAAATGGTGGAATTATTTAAGCCAGTCACAGTAATGTTTTCTGGAAAACAAGTTAATTTTACAGAAGATTATAGACGTTACTGAACACCTGAAACTTGTGTTGGTCATCAGTTGCCTGCTTGTACATAGTGATTACTCATTTGTTAGGAGTTGTGTGTCAGATCTGATTTTCTGCCTCTAAATTCTAGTCCTCATGATTTAAGAAATGAACATGATGCTCATTTTTAATTCAGCTCCAGTAGTGGAAAGAATAATTTTGGGGAAACGTTAAAGAAACCTGCTAAAATGTATTTTTCAAATCAGCCTTCAACCTTTGGGTTAATTTTTGTTAGAGAAGTGGATTCATGTTAAGAGATTTTAAGTGTATTGAAAGCGATTGAGCATCACTTTTAAAAATCAGCACTAACTGCAGTGTGAAGGCAGCTGAGCTGCATAATTCAGTGTTCAAAACCCACATGATGTGCTGCAGGAAACAGTGTTTCCTTAAAACATGCTGTTAATGCAGATGACCCTTGTTTATGTGTGGGTTTCCCCCCTGTCCTCCAGGAATGATGATTCTAATACAAGGATTTATAACTTGAATAAGGGAAGGTCTTCCTGAGAGTTTTCATTTCACCTTTAGTCGCTTTGGTTCCATCTCTGCAGGTACCCAAACACAGCCTGCGAACTGCTGACCTCAGATGTGCCGCAGATCAACGACAAGCTGGGAGGGGATGAAACTCTGCTCAACATCCTCTATGACTTCTTGGATCATGAGCCTCCTCTGAACCCTTTGCTTGCCAGTTTCTTCAGTAAGACTATTGGGAATCTCATTGCAAGAAAAACGGAACAGGTAGTGATTAGATTTGTCCTGCTTCCTGAGCACATATGCATTCACTAACGGTCATGTTGTATGGCAGTATCATTGCTACCCTCATCACCTCCTTGTAGTCTTAGAGCTGAAAAGCAGCTTGCTGTACTCATTAAGATTGGAGTTGTCATGCAGTGTACAATGAGTTCTTCGCATTCCTCAGTGAGGGATGCTGGGTTGACACCTTTGTGGTTTCATTTTGGATCTGCAGTAGCTGGGATATTCCTGTGGCAAAGCTCAGGCTTTGCTTTTCTTGCTAAGGCATATTGATGCAGCCTTTGATCATTGCCCAGAATCAGCTCATTGCATAAACAGCACCTCAGTCTCATACCTGTAAATGGGGTGCTGGAAACATGAGCTGAACAGTGGTTTAGGAATACACACACTCTGATTCCAAAAGGATCTTTTAAATGAAGGCTGCAGAGAGTCTTAGTGGGATAGAGGATTCTCCAGCTTCACCGGCTTCTTGGTGCTCTTATCCTGTGGGTTGCGTTTCTTTGTGGCATAGGGGAAAGAAAAGGTAAAATCATGGAATGGTCTGGATTGGAAAGGAGCTTAAGATCATCCAGTTCCAGCCCCTGCCATGGGCAGGGACACCTTCCACTAGAGCAGGTTGCTCCAAGCCCCTGTATCCAACTTGGCCTTGAGCACTGCCAGGGATGGGGCAGCCACAGCTTCTCTGGGCACCCTGTGCCAGCTCCTCAACACCCTCACAGGGAAGAACTTCCGCCTTGTATCTGACCTGAACTTCCCCTGTTTCAGTTTGAACCCATCACCCCTTGTCCTGTCGCTGCAGTCCCTGATGAAGAGTCCATCTCCAGCATCCTTGTAGTCCCCTTTAGACACTGGAAGATGCTCTGAGGTCTCCATCAGCTTCTGTTTTCCAGGCTGAACAGCCTCCAGAAAAGAAGATAGCTAAAAAGATAGTTAAAGATAGCGAAAAAGATTTGATTTAGTATGGCCTTGAAATGAGAATGTTATTCCCTTATTCCCTGAAGACTTTTTCAACCCGGTAGCATCAAGAGAGGTTGGTTGAGAGAAGAAAGTGAAGTGCAGAAGCTCTGTGTGCCATGTCCATGTTGTTGTATTAGCACCATATGTTGTATGGTGGCACTTTCATATTTTCTTTTTAGGTGATTGCGTTTCTAAGGAAAAAAGACAAATTCATTAGCCTGGTGCTAAAGCACATAGATACATCAGCCATGATGGACCTGCTACTGCGCCTCATCAGCTGCGTGGAGCCCGCGAGCCTACGGCAGGAAGTGCTCAATGTGAGAACCTCCTTCATTCTTTCTTCACAAGATTGGGAGCTAGGGGGTGTTTATTTGTGGCTTTAAGCACTATTGTTCTCTTTGTCACTTACTGTGAGAGCGGAACCACACTTCTGAGTCTGGAGTCTTGCTGGAGTCTTCATGTTGGGTACTTTGGGTGCTTTAGCCTGTTTGCGGCTGCACAGCAGAAGCCTGGGTTAGTTCCTGGCAGTAGAGGATTCTCAGCTTATTTTTCCATATAGCAACCACTGTTTGCTCCAGCTGGTTTTGCTGTAGAGCTTACCAAGGAAATGCGTCATCTTTCCCAGTATCCAGGATTTTTAGACTGATCATTTGGGACAGTAATCTGTTTAATTCCTTGCCATGTTCAAGGTGGTGAGTGTGATTTCTGCATATGATGCCCTGTGTCTCCTCCTTCCCCTTCCTCTTTACTAGGCAGCCTTAGGAAATACCTTACTGTGATGCTTAGTTTGCTTTACAGGTAGGACAAGTTTTTCTCCCTTTATAGCCTGGGTGAGGCTCATCCCCCTGTAGTGGGCAGATGTGCAGGGTTGGAGGGAAAGAACCTGCTGTAGCTCCCTCTCAGTACAGCAGCGTGATGAATGGAAAGCTTTGCTTGAGTCACTGAAGCCAACACCAGGATGTATATGTTAGGTAAGCCTTGCTGCTTAAGTCTTCTGTGTCCAGAGCATGGACCATGCCGCAGCTTAGCAGCTGAATGAATGCTCTTTGCAGAGACTCATGATAGATGATTGTCATTGCTCATTTCCTCCTCTCAGCTTTATGGTGCATCAGGCAGTCCACATGATGAGGAGGGAAAAAATGCAGGCACAGATTGGTCCTTAGAGATTTGTATGTGCGTTCACCCATGAGAGGAGGTCTTCATTTCTGATGGGAAAGTTGCAATTCAGTTGATTACACATCAAATAGTAATAATGTCAAAGGAGATGAGAGGAAAAAGCCTTCAGGAGATGGACTGATGAAGGATAATCACAGAATCCCAGACTGGTTTGGGTTGGAAGGGACCTTAAAGCTCCTCCAGTTCCAGCCCCCTACCACTGGCAGGGACATCTCCCGCTAGAGCAGGTTGCTCCAAGCCCCTGTGTCCAACCTGGCCTTGAACACTGCCAGGGATGGGGAAGCTACAGTTTCTCTGGGCACTCTGTGCCAGCGCCTCAGCACCTTCACAGGGAAGAGCTTCTGCCTAAAAGTTCATCTGAGTCTTCCCTCTATGAGCTTAACAGATTGTTTCATTATTAACAGACCTTAACATGTTATGTCAATTTGGGTGTTCTTTTCCTTTTGAATTTCATTTTCTGTGTCCCAGAAATTCAACAGCAATCCCTGTGTTCAGATGAATGCTCACACTTCCCTCTCTTCAGTACCCCCCTTTGTGGCCACCCTCCTGCCCCCAGAGCCCATGATTCTGACAGCTCAGGCAAAAAGAGCAAATCTTCTTATCCATGCTTACTGTGGAGCTCCCAGTTGGAATCAGTAAGGCCCATGGGCTCAACTGTTGGAGGCCTGGAGGGGGAGGTTGATACAGCATGAAGCTGAAACTACGATGGAGAGCTGTGATTTAACTTAGAATCATAGAATCAGCCAAGTTGGAAAAGATGTTTAAGTTCAAGTCCAGCCTTTACCCCAGCACTGCCAAGGCCACCACTAACCCATGTCACTAAAACTTGCTGTGCTCTGCAAGGGAAAGGAAATACCCTTAATGCAGGACTGTTAATAAGTGGATTTCTTCTGGGCTCTGGTAAGAGTAGATGGAACTTTGATAGGTCAGAGTTCTTCTGCTGACGTGGATTGGCAGGTAGGTTCTGCACAATGCAGCAAACAGGCTGAAACACCCTCTGCACCCTGTCTGTGGAGCTTAATATGTGAAGAATGGAAACTCGGGAAGAAAATGGATGTGGTTGAGAGGGTTTTTTATTGCAGTTGTGCAACGTGTTCATGGTGTCGGAATACCCAGAGGTTGCAGTCACAATCTGGGCTCGTAATTGTGGTTCTGTGCAAATGTGAGGTGTGTAGTGTAGGGAAGCAACCAGATAGGCCTAACAGCAAAGGTTACCAGTGAAAATAGCATCATCCAAGCACAGGGAGATGAGCAAAGGTGGGTATAGACCTACTGAGCCAAGATGGAATGGGCAGTGGAATGGAGATAGCAGGACTGATGGATTAAGACTCAGCAGGCATCAACTCTACTGTGGTGGTCTTGAAAAGAAGCTTCAGGAGCTTAATTTTTATACTGGGAAACTAGAAACCAGTGGAAGAATCTGAAGAGGTGAGTTGGTGAGAGACTGATGAGGAAGAGTATCTTAGGAACCCAGGTTTTTTTTAACTTTTGGGTACACTGCATGATGGGAAGAAGAAATCACAGAAACCAGATCTGAAAATACCATCTAGAATGAAGTACTTGATGTGGCAGCTGTAGGCTGGGTGGCTTCTTGGACACCATTTGTATTTTTACAGTCATAAAGGACACCAGAAAGGCGACAAAAACATTTCAGACTTGTCAGAAAGGAGTGGTCAGGATGGGAAAAATCACTGTAACTGGTGATGTGGAGTTTGTGTTTTGTCAGACAGACGCCATGCTCAGCATGGCACTGGAGAGAAGAGTCTGAGATGGAGGAGGGTTATTAGAGTGAAGTCAACATAAGGATTAGAGTTGAAGTCATGTGGAACAGATAATACAGAAATGAGCATTCAAGAGGAGAAGACTTGCACAAGCTTTCTTAGAGAGAAATGGAAGCAGGAGGCTGCTCATTTTCTCTGACTCATCTGAAAAGTGATGGACGAGTCCATTGTTGCAGCAGCCTCCAGAGTCTTTTCCTTTTAATTCATGTTGGGTCAGTTATGTCAGAAGCAACAGAGAATGCATTAGCTTGATTGATGAGTTTGATGGGTGTTAGACATCGAGCAGGTTGCCTGGAGTGAAAACCATAGAACTCAGAGTGAAAATGGTTGGGTGGAAGGAGGTGTTGAGCTTGCAGATGGAGCTGGGAAAGGAGAGAGTGGAACATACCATTTACAGATGGTGCTCTTGGTTTGCATGTGGTCAGGAAGGGGAGATGAAGTGATAGCTTGTACCAACGAAAGGCAGATGAAGCTGGCATGGAGCAGGGAGGTGAGGTATGGTAACAACCATCTCTAGATCTGAGGAATTACTTGTGTAACCAGCAGTAAGGCTGTGAGAGTAGGAAATGCGAGAGAAGAACATGCTGGCAATTACACTAATGGTCCTGAAGATGAGATAGTGCTTATGGCTGGTCTCTTCCATGCTTTCGACAGGTATGGAAGAGTTTGGTTCCATGGGCAGAGTGCCCATGCTGATGCAAATCAAAATGCATCTCAGTGTGTGCCTGGGGGTGTTTGGGTACTGCCTGTGGCTTGGATTGGGAAATGGAAGGAAGCCTGTGTTATGCAAAGCCTCTCAAGAGCCTTGTTTTGAATTTTGTGATACCCAACAAGGATTTTCTTTCTCCTTTCCTTCCCCTCCAGTGGCTTAATGAAGCAAAGATCATTCAGAGACTTGTGGAATTGATCCATTCAAGCCAGGATGAGGATGTGAGTATTACAAGACTCAGTCTTGTCTTTGTGGGCAGAGGGTCCTGTAAGGCCTGTAAGATCCAGAAGACTCTCTTTGTCTCTCCAAGAACACCCAGGTGACATGTGGAAGGAGATCACGAGGGATGATGTGTATGGGTGGACATCCTGTCCTCTGCTTGCTCAAAACCAAAGCACTTTGTTGTATTTTTAATCAGCTTTTGACTTATTTTTCTCCCAATTTCACAGCTCATTCTGCTGCTGCATCCCTTTGTCTCCATATTTACAGCCACTTGGTTTCAAGTAGGAACCTGCTTTTGAAACTGGCTGTTGAAAAACCTTTTGAATAAACCAGTTTGCTTCAGCTTTCAGTTCTTTTTAGTAAGTAGGTTGTAAAATCCGCATGATGCATTGTCCTTGAAAAAGAGTTGCTGTTAAATTTTGAGTGCTGTATTTTCCTTTTTGCTTTCAATGATTTCCGTTAAACACCCAAGGCAGGAGCTCCGGGTCTGGATTTCAGATACCTCCACTACCATTTCACACTTGAGTGCCTGTTGCCATCCCTCGTGCTGAGCAGGATGGATGCATGGAGGCGTGGTGATCTCTAACTGCCCTCCTTTGATTTGGCTGGGAATGGAGCACTGGGTTACAGATTCCTGTGAGTGCCAGCAGCAAAGAACTAATGGCAGAGGGTTCCTTTGGTGTGGTGCTGATGCCAACACTGTGATTCCTTCATCTCAGCACCAAAAATTACCCCTTCTGAGAGGAAAAACTGGGAAGTATCATGCTGATTTGTGTATCTTTAGCGGTGCTATGGTATGGGTGAATGCTGAATTACAGCATCAGGACTCACACATACAGCAGCTACAGAGAGTCTTTGATAGATAGTCAGGATGAGATGATGGATTTATCAGCATACTTCTTTAAAGCATTTTCATACATAGTAATTATGTTGTAAAGGGTTAGGTTTAGGGCTAGGATTCTGCATTCCTTTTTCTCCATGAAGAAGACCTGAGTAGTGGGAAGTAAGAATTACTTGATGACGTTGTTAAGTTCAGGGAGTTAAGTCCAGTTTAACATCCTCTTTGATTTTGAAATCTCTTGATGCTTCTAATAATCAATGTTGTATTTAACAGATGAATAATTCAAAGCATGGTAGCACTTGCTTTGGAAGACCTTCATGTATTCAGCCTCTTGCATTCCCACCAGATTCAGTTGTCTCTGGTGGCCAGAAGGAGCCAAGCAGAGGCTTTAGCACTGAAATGAGCTCTGTGTTGTTGTTACAGAGGCAATCAAATGCATCCCAGACCCTGTGTGATATCATAAGATTGAGCAGAGACCAGAGCAATCAACTCCAGGATATACCTGAGCCTGATCCGCTTCTCACAGCACTGGAATCGTAAGTACTTCTCAGAGGATGTTGATAATACTGTCACTACTGATGACCCTCCAGAAACACTTAACTGTGTGCATCAGGCCTTGGCTTGACTCTTGACATCTGTGACATTTTAATACTGCTCTTAACTTGTAGCATCACTTAACATCTCTTTTGAAAACTCTGGGGTTTGTGGCTCTGTATGAAGGCAGGAGTTCAGGGTTGGTGGTCCCCAAAGCTCACAAACTAATTCCAGATGAGGCAGTACTAGCGAGTGTGTTACAATGAATTTGGAGAAGGGTGAGCTGCAGTGGCAGTAGTTGAGGGAAAGCCCACAAAGGCTTACAATTCACAAAATCCCAGAGTGGTTTGTGTTGGAAGGGACCTTAAAACTCCTCCAGTTTCAACCCCTGCCGCGGGCAGGGACACCTTCCACTAGAGCAGGTTGCTCCAAAGCCTGTCCAACCTGGCCTTGAACACTGCCAGGGATGGGGCAGCCACAGCTTCTCTGGGCACCCTGTGCCAGCGCCTCAGCACCCTCACAGGGAAGAGTTTCTGCCTTATCTCCAACCTGAACTTCCCCTGTTTCAGTTTGAACCCATCACCCCTTGTCCTGTCACTACAGTCCCTGGTGAAGAGTGAAGAGAATTGATGATCAGCTGATGCAGCATCATCAGGGTGATGGAATGAACATCAAATCTAGGTTCTCAGTAGCTGTTGGCTGTGTGCAATGAAAGTGAATTCAGTTAATTACAGTAAACTCACTTCTTTTTCCTGTCTCTGCCTCTTGTGCTTGTGCTGATGGAGTGGATTTAGCTGCTACTTATCAAAATGATTTGTCCTCATGCATTATTCATGTATTTTTACATTTTCATCTCGTGTTTTATTTATACAAATGTAAATGAGATTTTGTCCAATGTTAGAAAATAGTAAAAATGAGGCTGTGAACTTGAGTAACACAGGTTTTAGCTGGATGTGTGCCTTCGCAAGGCAAGAAAGGCACTTGCTGAGTCCTGGGGTTTGGAGAAATGTCAGTAGCATCCTCAGAAGTAGCATGGGGGGGAATGTGAACACTGAGGGGAAGCAGGAATGGCTGCAGTAACTGTAGAAGAGCACCAGCGCCAGCCTGAACCTCCTGTTCCTCCCATCTATTATTCATCCAGCATGGCAAACAGGGGAGAGAAAAGTGAGTGTTATGTCTGTGCTATTTACTCTCTGTTCTAAAGCTGTTTCAGAATCATTTCAGATGCTGAAAAGGACCAAGTGTTGTTATTCATTCTGACTCCAGCAGTCTTACACTCATAGAATGGTTTGTGTCGGAAAGGACCTTAAGCTTATCCAGCTCCAGCCCTCTGCCATGGGCAGGGACACCTTCCACTAGAGCAGATTTCTCCAAGCCTCGTCCAACCTGGCCTTGAACACTGCCAAGGATGGGGCAGCCACAGCTTCTCTGGGCATCCTGTGCCAGTGCCTCAGCACCCTCACAGAGAAGAACTTCTTCCTTATAGAATCATAGAATCATGGAATGGTGTGGTTGGAAAGAATCAGATCTAGTTCCAGCCCCCTGAACTTCCTGTTTCAGGTTAAACCCATTGATCCCGTCCCCCAGTTTGTCAGTGTTTGAAATGCACCTTATCTCCGTTTCAGGGCTCAAAGACATGGTGAATTCATTAAAATATTTCAAGGGGATAATAGCTAAAGCTGCTAAAAATGTGTGGTTTTGATACAGTTTGCATTGATTGGCCTCTGATTCCAGGTCCTGGATCTTATTGTGCCACTGGTGAATGATAAGGGTCAACTTGGACTGTTTGATGTCTTTCCTCTGCGTGTCTGATGGATAATTTTAGCTAACAGCTCCATATTGTCCTTTGTAAATTAAAGTTAACACTTGGTTGTAAGTAAGAATTCTACCCTGTTGATAAGGGGGAACAGCATCTCGGTGTGGAGTCTAGGTGGTTGTAACCAGGTCTTGCCATAGTGATGAGCAACCAAGTTGAGAAACCTGGTGTAGAACTTGTATCTGAGACTGCAGAGGGGAACGTCTTTATTCTGTCTCAAAGAAAGCAGGATTTCTAGCCTTTTCGTCCAGAAAACCCAGAATTGGATATTTAGCGATTAAAGCAACTGCCAAATGCTTCCGATTCTTACCCTGCTCACGGCTGTGTGTTGCTCAATAGGCAGGAATGTGTGGAGCAACTCCTGAAGAATATGTTTGATGGAGAACAGACTGAAAATTGCATAGTGAATGGCACACAAGTTCTTCTGACGTTGCTGGAAACAAGGCGCTCTGGGTAAGTCAGCACTGGCTTCTCTCGCAGGAGTGATTTCAGGAACTCAAATCTAGCTTTATTTAGTCAAAAAAGGGAATTTTCATGGCCTAGTGAGAAGTGCTTACTGGAACTGACTACAGAAAAAGCTGTTTGGTTGTTCTGATGCAGTAGCTGTAGCTCATGGCAGTTGGAGCAGTTGGCAACTAGTTCTTGTCTGGGCTCCTCGAGTTCTGCATGTGTAGAGCAGAGTCTTGTCTGTAATATCAGAGGTCTTAGAGCAGTGAGGGAGGCAGTGGTACATCATGCATAATATGTGCAATGATGTGTGCGTATATAGCTAGATATATGGTGTATAGTTTTAAATTTGGTTTTTAAAATTATATCCCCTTTTGTTGCTTTTTATGGAGAGGGAGGAAAGGCAAAAAAGAATTCTTGGGAGAGAGTGAAACATGGAAAATGTCCATTTGCATAGAATCCTGGGACGGTTAAGGTTGGAAAGGACCTTAAGCTCATCCAGTTCCAACCTCCTGCTATGGGCAGAGGTGCCTCACACTAGACTGTGTCGCCCAAGGCCCCGTCCAGCCTGGCCTTGGACACTGCCAGGGATGGGGCAGCCACAGCTTCTCTGGGGAGAGAATGTTTGGGCAGCAATGTTTGGGAAGTTTTAAAACCCAGAAAGCCCTTTGGGAATGTGTCTTTGTGAGCTCTGCAGATGGATTAGTCCCTGTCTTCCCACTCAGCTCATTCACAGATTTGATTATGGGAGTAGCATTTTGTAAATGGTATATTAATATAATATAGTTACAGAAATATATTCAGTATCTGGAAATTACTATCCTTCATCTTTATGGTTATTTTTGAAGAGAAGATGACCATCACAGGCAGTTTGTCTGGAAACCATCCTAAGATGTCAGATCTTAACTGTTGTGCTTTTCTTTACAGAGTGGAAGGACTGATGGACTCATACACTCAGGGATTTGAAAGGTCTTACACTGTCAATAGCAGCATCTTACATGGTATTGAACCACGGCTGAAGGATTTCCACCAGCTGCTGCTCAATCCTCCCAAGGTAGTACATCTCCTCCTTCCTCAGGAGCATGAAACAGTTTGGGTTGGAAGAGACCTTAAAGTTCCGCCAGTTCCAACCCCTTGCCACAGGCAGGGACACCTTCCACTAGAGCAGGTTGCTCCAAGCCCCTGTGTCCGACCTGGCCTTGAACACTGCCAGGGATGGGGCAGCCACAGCTTCTCTGGGCACCCTATGCCAGTGCCTCAGCATCCTCACAGGAAAGAACTTCTGCCTAAAGTCTCATCTCATTCTCCTCTGACAGGTTAAAGCCATTTCCCTTGTCCTGTCCCTACAGGCCCTTTCCAAAGCTCCTCTCCAGGTTTCCTGCAACCCGTTTAGGCACTGAGACCTGCTCTAAGGTCTACCCTTTGTGCAGCAGAGGAGGAGAATCCCCTCCCTGAGCTGCTGCTCACTATATGGGGGGGCAGCCTAGCACATGGGGGAGTTCTGGGCTCAAGTGCACACTGAAGCCGGGTCATGGGGAGCTTTTCCTCACCAAACACCCCAAGTCCTTCTCAGGACTGGTTTAGCTTTACCTGCAGAGAAGAGTTATGGAATGAAGTAGCTGTGTTTGGTCAGGTCACTGCGTGTGTGCACTGGAGGAGATGCTGATCCTGACTGAGGTGCTCATGATGTGTTTCTCTGACAGAAAGCAGCAATCCTGACGACAATTGGAGTCCTGGAGGAGCCACTGGGGAACGCTCGTCTTCATGGATCTCGTCTAATAGCTGCTCTGCTTCACACAAACACTCCCAGTATTAATCAGGAACTATGCAGACTCAGTACCATGAATTTATTACTTGTGAGTAACACACTGAAACACTGGGAGTGGGGAGAGGAACTGGGAACATTTCTGCTCTTCTTTCATCTGTTCAGTGCAGTTTGTTTCATGTGTGCCAGTGTCTGAGGGGCATCATCCTCAGCAGCTTTTGTAATATAAATACAGATACTTGTATTGTGAACTGAACCCCATGCTTTGAATTTATTGTTGTAGTAGTGTAGTACTGTGTATGCAAGACAGGCTAGTTACTGGGAAAGTTTGAGTACCTTGTGTGTATCAGCTCTCATCATACCAAGAGATCAGTTTCTCTATATGTGAACAGGGATGTGTTCTGAACACTGCCAATAGCACCTGGGTGGGCTTTCAGAAAGTTATTTTCATACTTAGAAATTCATAGAATCCCAGAGTGGTTTGTGTCGAAGAGACCTTAAAGTTCATCCAGTTCCAACCCTCTGCCATGGGCAAGGACACCTTCCACTACAGCAGGTTGCTCCAAGGCCTGTCCAACCTGGCCTTGAACACAGCCAAGGATGGAGCAGCCACAGCTTCTCTGGGCACTCTGTGCCAGTGCCTCAGCACCCTCACAGGGAAGAGCTTGTGCCTAAGAGCTCATCTCAGTCTCCCCTCTGGCAGGTTAAAGCCCTGCCCCATCCAGCCTGGCTTAATTATTTGTTGTAACGAAATTATATTAGCATATATTAGTATCTAATGGTTGGTTTAATTGAAGGTGTGTGTTACAGCACAGTAAGTGGAGCACATCCAGCTACAAGTGGATACCGAGACACATAAGTAAAACTGTTTAGTGGAATTGCTGATTGAGCAGCTAGCTGGGCAATGTTCTAATATCATTTGGTTGTTAAAAATGGGAAGATGTATCTAGAAGAAGTTAATTTGTCTCTCCTTTGTTTCCAGGACTTATTTTTTAAATACACATGGAATAACTTTTTGCATTTCCAAGTGGAATTGTCCATAGCAGCTATTCTCTCCCACTCTGCCCAAGAGGGAAAAACTACTACTACTAATGACCTAGAAAGTAAAGAAGAGGTGCTGAATGGAAACATGGCCACAGAGAACACAGAGACTCCAGAAAACAATACGGAGAATATCATGGTCACTCATGTAAGTCTGGTTGCGTCCCCTGAGGAATGCAGACTGACTGTGTCAGTCTTCACTTGGTGTGATGAACCTTTCAGGAGTGTGGAGGTTATTTATGGTCTAGAGATCATAAAATCATAGGATCGTAGAATGGTTTGGGCTGGAAGGGACTTTAAAGCTCCTCCAGTTCCACCCCCCTGCCACAGGCAGGGACACCATCCACTAGAACAGGTTGCTCCAAGTCCTGTCCAACCTGGCCATAAACACTGCCAGGAATGGGGCAGCCACAGCTTCTTTGGGCACCTTGTGCCAGCGCCTCAGCACCTTCACAGGGAAGAACTTCTGCCTTATCCTTGGTGGATAAAGAACTGGCTGGATGGCCGCACGCAAAGAGTTGTGGTCAATGGCTCAATGTCCAGCTGGAGACCA
>WYDI02023511.1:77131-90376 GCA_009867235.2 Psittacus erithacus | reverse complement strand
AAGAAAGAAAGAAAGAAAGAAAGAAAGAAAGAAAGAAAGAAAGAAAGAAAGAAAGAAAGAAAGAAAGAAAGAAAGAGGAAAAGATGTGGTTATATTTCTGCCTTCCCAGCAAGCTCTGCCCTTCAGTGCTGACCCCATCCACTAAGCCAAAGGGCACCTGCAGCTGGCAAAAAATAAACAGCACTGACCAAAGCAAGAGTGAGTGTTAGCATAGCACAGACATCACCCACCACTGCAGCCAAATCTGTAGGTCCAAATCACTGTCCTAGGCTTGGTGTCCTGGCACAGAACAAAGGTTTGAACACGAGATAAAGAGAGGGCCGGGATTTAAATCCTTTAGACTCTGAAACTAGATGATGCTACTTTGGGGATAAGACCATCTAGTCCACCCCAGTCTGTGTTCCTGAGCATCGTGGCACGCACTGAAGAGAGCAAGGCAAAGCACACCAGGAAATGCTATCAAATGTCTGTTCTCCGAGCAGATGAAGAGATGGAGAGAGGGCCTCTATCGCAGAGGGCAGGCAAGGGACGCTTTGGTGGCTATTTTCAGAGCCTCCATCCTCACAGCTCCACGGAAGGGTCAAACACCAGGGCTGCTGGCAGGCGGTTTGCTCTCAGCGGGAGCGGGAGCGCGTCACCTCTGCTGGCGCGGAGCCGCGGCTCCTGCTCCCCCCTGCAGTCGCGGGCTCTCCCTGCTCGCGGTTCCGCCTGCTCTGCCAGCGCTGCCACTAACGCTGCCTCGCAGTATTAATTTTTAAAGACTCCTTCCTCCTCCCGGGCATGGATTCAGAGACAGCTCCAGAAGCCCACACACACAAACCCGCGCAGCGCAGCAGCCAAGCATGTCAAGCGAGATTTTAAGGGAAAATGGGGGAATAAAAAGCACAGACAGAATGGTTTTGGCACACAGCGCAAAGTTAAGTGTGGCATCCTATGGTACATCTGCTATTCCTTGGCCTGCCCCGGTTCTTCTGTTTCCACCTGTAAGCTCAAGATTGATTTCTTAATTTTTCCTTTTTGCAGAGTGGTGTAGTCAGAGAACCAGGCAACAAAGAAACATAAGTAATGGGAATCCTTCATGTTAGTCCACATGACATGAAGACAGCTGAGATGGTCCACAAAGAATTGGTCAGATCCAGCAGAGCTCATTAGCTCTGGCTTGGGGCTACTTCTGCCAAACCTGGGGTAGCGCCAGGTCCAAGGTGTCTCTGAGCTGCAATAGGGGCTCCAGGCTACTTCATCAGCCCAGCATCTGCTTTGCTGGCACTGCGGCTCAATATAGCACAGCCCCTCAGCTAGGTGAAGTGCTGCAGAGCACTGCAGAGCACAATGCAGAGACGTATAAATGGTTCTTCAGGAAACAACCTGTATACAGCAGTGCCCATACTGATATGGAGCTATTAAACCTGGCTGGACTTTTATGCAGCGCCCTCAGGTGCCTCTGTCCTGCAGCCTCAGCTTGTGTTTTCAGGAACCCAGTGCAGAGACACCCCAATGGCCTTGCCATCTCTGGTTTGCAAGGATTTAGTGCAGACTCAGCACACTGGGGACACATGGGATCCAGACCATTTTGGTCTGGAAGCAGATAACTGTCCTCGTAGCACTCTGTCAAGAGTCCAGATCAGGCTGTTAGACACAAGGGCAGTGCCAGCTTTGAACCCTTGCTATGAATAATCTACAACCCAATTAAACTGCCTACAGACAGTGAGCAACTGACTGCAAGTAGATAAGAAAATGGGGTTATAATGACTGTAGTGGTCAGATGTGAAGAACAGGATAAGGCAAACCTCCCCTTCCACCACACTCAGTCGTAGTAAAAGTGAGTATTTACAGATAGCGTCTCCATGTCTATGGATAACAGTAACTTTGGACAACTCTTGCAAACTAGGACAACAAGTGAGCTCCAGCAGTTAATTATAGTAAATATTTACATAACAGCTGGGCCCTTCAAATTTAGAAGGAATAGTCAATGCAAGGACATGCCCTTTAACCATCCTATTTTATTGCACAAACGACGAGGGAGCCCAGCACACTAAGATTTGCAAATGAAGTGTTTGATATTGGCTGAGACATTAAACTACTTATCCAGTGCTGTAAAATGCATAGGTACAGTACATCATTCTTTTTTGCAGAAATTTAGATTCCATTTACTTTAGTTAACTCTTCCTCTGCACCTAATGTTGTGTGTGCTGCAAAGAAACCCAGTACCTAACCCTGAATAGCCACTGTTTAGCAGTCTGACTGAAAATAAAACTGTTTTCCCCTTTGCTGTTACTAAATTTGGCATCACTTACGTAGATTCTATTGATGTGTCTAATCTACTTAACAAACTCGATGTTCTCCTATTAGCTGGTTGCTTGGGAATTTGCCTTACATGAAGGATTCTGCTTCTGCGCCCCATCCCCTCCTCACTCCACAGTTGCATTGTGCAACTAAAGCAAGTTCTACAAATGGGGTAATATTTTATCATCCAAAATGGGTCCTGTAATAGGAAATGCCATGGATGCTGCGACTGAAGGTGCCACATGATTTCCAGCGGGGACATAGTTTTAAAGGGATCACTGTCTAAGTTTGGGAATCCAGTGGAATCACAAGCACCCTCAACTGGCAGGATTCAGATGAACCTTGGGTAAGTTGAACTACACCAGGAGCAAGATGAGACACTGGTGACTTTCAGTTGTGAGGAGACACCAATGGATGTAGTAACTCCAGAAATACATGAAGACAAAGCACAGTGAGTTGATCATCAGCGTGGAAGAAAAAGAAGTGGAATGAAACACAAAAAATTCCAGAAGTCATTTCCTTTTCTCCTCTACAAAAAAAAAATTGCATTCCCAGCAATATGGGAATATGGGAAGGGATGCCCATGGTTGCATTAGACATAGTTTTAGGTGGTCCATAAAAGAGCTCTTCTTACTGAAAAGTTATCCCAGGTAGTATTTACTGCTCTACAACTTCCTTTCTAGAGGATTTTTGTGTTACCTTGGGGAGGAAAATGCTGAAAGGTATCATAAGTCAAGGTGCCAAAGAGTGCGGTGTAAAATTAGCTGAGAAGAGAGCATGAAACAGCCCAAGAAATGGTGAAGTTTAGCCAGGGAACAACTACTGCAAAATCAGGAATCCAAAGCAGTTACTGAATGGGGGTTTTGCATGCATCAGAAACCTTCTGCCAGGCTGGCTGATTTATGTGACTGAGAAGGAGCAGATGAACCATCCCTCCTGAGCTTGCTCATAACATTATGGGGTAGGCTAAGAGGGTTACTCAATGTTATTACTGCCGTTGCTGTTGTTTATTTATTAATGCATCTGTATCAGGGACTGTGGCTGCTCCTTGGAGTCTTGCTGTGCTACGTATGCAGGATGCAGAGCAAGGAAGAGTCTGAGAGCTCTCCAGGTGCTCCCTTTCCCCAGAAGCAGAGTAAATTCCCAAAGCTGTCCCCAGGGACACAGATCCCCTTTGCACTGCCATGTTAGCCACTTATTATTTCCCAGCATAAATATGTTTTATAGAGAAATAAAGTCTGCAATTCCGAAAAGGGAGTGCTTTCACACACCCGCTTCTCATCTGTAAAGGCCCATGATTTGGCATCTCCAGTTAGAGTATGAAATTATGACACCAGAATTGACTTTAGGAGTTTCTGATGCTTCCTTGGATGATTGCTTCTATAACTTATAGAGACAGGGGAGCGTTCGTATTCTACTGAGCACATAAATTAACATCCATACATGAAAATGATGTGAAGAGATCAGGACTGGGGCAGGGATGAGTTTCCTAGAGTGTGTAACACCAAATGAGGGCTTGCCAGCAGTGGTTTCTGTTGTATTTGGAGTGTTGTGGTGAGAGCCTGCAAGTGTAATGAAGTAAAATAAAAACGTTTTGTTCTTGACTTTTTAAAGCAGCTGAGAAATTCACTGTCTTTACCATCATCACATCATTTTGTGGGGGGAGGGAAGTACTACAAAATAAATACATAATTTGATTCTTGCTGGTAGATACAAACCAGATTTTCATATTTTCACATGTGCTGTCTATACTTTATACCATAAGTGGGGCAGGTTATTTTGCATACTAAAGAACATATGTAAAGGTATCAGAGTCTGGCTTTATAATGCATAAGATGTTAGGTTCTACTGTTTGTGCTTGCTAAAAGCTTTATTTTAGTCTGTCATGGCAGAGATGAAATTATTTGGTTTTGCTCCTTCCCTACATTTCTAACAGCATATTCTGTCTGTGGAAAATAAATTAGAGCAAAATAGGCCATAGAATACGCCATCCCCTGCACAACCCGTGAATCTCAAAGCTTGTTAAATCCATGTCAGCAAAGCTTTAAAAGCAGAGGAGGTGAAAACCCTAGCTCCGCTGAAGTCAACGGGAAGGTCTCAATGGGGGATGGGCAACAGGGGAGCTAGATTTCACCACAACCCCTGCCACCGTCTTACATTAAAAACAGCAAACAGGATGTTCTTGTTTCTGTCACCTCTGACCCAAGTCTTTTTAGAATTTAGAATAAAATCTTATAGGTGCATCATCAAAGAGTTGGAAAGACAAATGAAACCTTGGCCTTCTCCTGACCCTATGCACTGGTGAACTGTAATGCTGCATGAGCAGTGACAGCAGGTAAGATGCTCCCATCAGCGCGAGATGGGAGCCTGCCGGATGCCACTGCCGTTAGGAGCAAGGGTAGAGCTACATGACATGCACTGGTGGCTGGACCAGATGGAGGCTTTGGACTCCACTGCAACATTTGAGTTCTCCCCAGAGCTGATGGCGAAGTCATATGCCAGTTTGTTAGTCTGGAGAGCTCAAAACGATCCTGAGTGAAGCCATTATTCCACATAAATCGTCTGGAGCTGATGGATGGCAGGAGCCTCAACTATAAAAATCTCAGCCAGAAACATGATAAATAGTTGCATCCTGTTAAAAATAGGCAGCAGAACAGCAGTCACATACATTGACTGAGTAGGAATGCCAGTCAATGACTGAACTGCCAAGGCATTCTGGTGCTCAGCTTCAGAACAGGATTTCAGGATATTCTTGAAAGTGAACAACCTCTGTAGTAACCTGGTTTTCAGTCCACATTGAATTTCCTCTGGATACCTTCAGGAGCTGGCAGAAGCAAGCCCAGAGTAATGTTTTGGTTGACTCTGGTTCTTATATATAGCAGGTACTGAAGCCAACTTCTCCTGGCCAAACCCAAGCTTTTCCCTGTGGACATCATTTCAATTTGTTTGCTTTACCACCAAATCCTTATTTTGTGTAAAGTACTCCAGGAGAAAAGTTGCCTCCCTGCCTCCTCCGCCAGCATTTCTGCGTTTACTGTAGCAGTAGCGCATTTGCATGGCACCTGCTGCATTGGAGGCCCAGACTCCTGTAGTGCAGGTATTAAACAAATATTACTGTGAGCTTTCTGGAGCAATTCTCTCCCTCATAAGAACTTGTATAAAATACCAGTCACTAAGATTACAGACAGAACATCAAAACTTTTTTAAAAGATATATCAACACTTAAAACTATAAACTAAGTACATTGGTCACATGGTTTGCTCTATATACAGAGGAACTAAGGAAACTTTCCAAATTTAGGTCATATACCCCAAAAATTCCTCCCTATGACACTTAAAACTCTGTCTCACCATGAAAGTTCCACTGTAGCACCCCAAATCTTTCCCAAGCCCATAGTCTACAGCCTACTATAGCTTCAGGTCTCTTCTATGTCCCTTAAATACCCAAACTAGGTCATCTTTTCATCTCCACAGTGCCCTCTTCCTGTCCTCTGTGACTCCTACCATGCCCACATATGCCCTCATGCCACTCTTCTAGGTTTTCAGCTTGGCAAGAGACAGCACATGCTGTGAATCAACCAGAAATATGTAGATTTGGACTGGGAAGCTGTCAGATGCCAGAGAGTATGGGTAAAATCTCCCCAGCTTTTCTTTGGTGGGAGTTCTAATTGGTGTCCTTCTGCTCTAAGTACTGCCATCAGCACTGCTGTCTGCAAGTTTGATTCCATGCTGACCAGCGGAGCTCAAAAGCTCATAGCTGGGGACTAACAGATAAACAGTGTGTTCATGTAACTTTTGTGGCCCTAGAAAAAGACCCTGAAAACAGGAATATTAACTATGTGCTGTTATGATGTTTACAGATAACTTTCTTGCTAATGTTCTTATTGAACTTCCCCCTGAAACTCTGAACAACTCAGTGCTAAGCACTGTATAAACAGAAGTGAGGCATGGTCTCTACTCCAGTTAAAGAAGACAAGTATGAAGAGCTATAGTTCAGCTATCAAAAATAATGACTCTTGCAAATATGAGAGTGAAGAATAAATTGCACAGAAGCATGGCACACAAACACAAGGACAGCTTCAGGCTGGGGTCGTCCATATCTGATCAGCTCAAAATAAGGATAGATCCAAAGTTGTCCTATCTGAACCCAACCTTGAAAACATACATAACTTGGAAAAGGCATTCACAATAGCTCAAATACTAAATACAAAGCCCCATCCACTAGTCAAGAGGAAATACTAATGAAAGGAATACTTAAAACACATTCCTTTTTTGGCATCAACTTCCCAACTTCAGAGCAGCAACAGAAGCATTTCCACTCTAGAGACTCACCGCTTCACTCCACTGTCTTGTCATTAACCATCCAGCATATTTTCCTCAATAGCCATGGGTTCAGGACACTCGTTGGCAGGGAGGATACTTGTCTCAAAATTCCACTTGGCCCAGACTTGGACCTCAATGGGTACAGCGTCTCCTCGTGCTGCTGTTTCACATTTCCTTAAGCAGAGACTGGCATCTTACTCAGCTATATCACAGAGAGATGCCGTAGCCACAAGATCACAGAGTTAGCAACCATCTTAGCTCTAGTATTTCATCAGTCTATTCAGTCATGATGGGCTTTGGTTGGGATAGCCAACAGCTTGATTGTCAGGCCACTTTGCTGGGAGGATAACTCAGATCTGCCTAAATTGGGCAGGGTGAGGGACTGAAAACAGGTTTTTCATCTGTTAAGAGATTGCTCTAACCAATGGGTGATAGGTGGAGCTTGCCCACAAGCTCAGGAAGGAGCTAAGTGGGGAACATGGACCTCTCAGCATACCTAAATAGATGCTTGAATGCCTTGGTTGATTTGGGCCTTATTTTAAAACTTGCTACATACGTGAACCAAATCAGACCAGAGCTGTTCTTCATGAAGGCTCTGCAGATAAGCAGGACACTCAGTCGTCGCCTTTCTTTTCCGTGCTGTACCAAGGAGTTACGCAACTTTAAACTGTACTGATGAGGGTGTACAAAATAGACCAAGCCCTTCCTGCACAATGTCACTTTGCCATCTCATGAGGCCCTAGCATGTGTGCTTGGCTCAGTGTCAAGCCCCTAAAAGAGCTCAGGTCAGTTACAAACATCAGCAAAACATGATTTGAGAACTAGGATTCCTAGTTCACAAAGTACTGCCATGATGCCATCCACCAAGTAGCTAGAAGTTAGCTACACACACTGCAATGAAAATGGACATGTGAAGGTGCTCCTCGCAGGTTAATATGGCTTGGGTTTTGTTTTTTGGGGTTTTCTGTAAGGGAAGAGGTTTTGGGTGGGTATTAATGACTTCGCAGTGAAGTATCAGGAAAGTAAGTCGAATACAGAAGCAGTAAGGACTTTAGCTTTAACATCTTTTGTCTCGAATCTCAGCTTTCTTGCTATTAAATTTATGGGCAGGAAAATCTGCACTTATTTGTTTCTGGAAGTTAAAATGAAGTCATTACAGCTTGCATGGTATGTTTGCTATTATGAAGCTGCAAACAGAGCTGCGGAACGAGCATTTAGTGGGAAATATTGTCAACTGGCAGTCTTGGGCACTTGAGTACCCTCCGTAGTATGCATAACGGAATCAATTTAAACCTATTGAAATGGACATTGTCTGATAAAGTAATTCCTCTTTGAACACAAGATGGCAGCCTTAAATAAATGCAACCCCACACAGCTTTTAATCTTACACATCATTAAATTCCTAATTTACACATTATGTTTTCATGGGCCAACCCATAACTCATTAGTGTTGAACTCATGAGTTGTAAAGACCAACACATGAGACAAATGCTGGTTTCTTTATCCGCTTTTCTTTGGGTGGCAGTTGTCTTTTAATTTGCCACTGAGCCAAACTTCAAATTCAGCGTTAAGAAAGCTTTCTGATCTTGTGCACTTTGTACACCCTCTACCCCAAAGAAAAACCTCTGTGATTACTGCTCTGTACCCACAGATATTACTGACAGAGGGTGGAGTAGGAAATGGGGAATACCAAGGTTTTTCTCCTTGTTCAAGGTACTGGAGTTCCTTGGAAGATATATCCTTCTGAGGGAGGATTTCAAACAGGCCTTGAAGTAAAAAGCAAAATGGACTACAAAAAGCACAAGGGTTTGAGCTGGTCTTCCCACGTTTCCACAAAACTTAACACACAAAATGAGGTTTTGATCTCTTGCCTTTCCATTCTCTTGTCTGGGTGTTGCCTGAAAGAACAAGTCACAAATGCCATCTGAAGAGGAGGGGCTCCATAGTGCTTCAGTACCACAGCACTAGAAATAGCTATACCAGAATGGGTAGCAATGGCAACAGAAAGGCTACAATCACTTTCTCTGCCTTGGAAATGGTGGGTCAAAATATGCCAAGCATAGAAGTCTTTGCAAGAAACCTGGGACCGCTGCTTCAATATTGCTCCAGAATATTGCATAACTGGCTATTGGAGCAGGTCAGGCCAAGGGCCCTTTCAAGCCAGCTCCCGGTTTCGATTTCCCTGTGCAGGCAGTGGCAGCGGGAAGTGTGAGTCACTATGTGGGGCCATGGAACGCAGAGCAACAAGGCAAGGCTTGAGGCTAAGCTTGTTCTTCCTGGGCTGGGCCGCATTGTATCATGGCCACAGGGTCATCAGTCTGCAAGAGCTGCTACTTTGAGCAAGATAACGTCCAGCAGTCAAGGGCTCTGCATGCCCTGCTGGAACTGGGTTGAGGTTCACAGATGGCCAGGAATGCTGCTTATGACAAGGAGAAGTTCAGGGTCATCCTTTTCCACCACAGTTGAGAAAATGCTGGGGGAAGTCAGTGCTCCTCAGGGGAATGTTCTGCTGTGCTATTGCCAGAGAAGAGCACAAACTTAAGAACAAGTAACAGTGATGAGGAGAGAGTAGCAATATTCCCACCTCAAGTGTAAACAGTTGCAGGATCTTCTTCCCATTCTCCAATAAGCCAAGTGGATGCCATCTGCAACACCAGCAAAATAAATCTTGATGAAGGTCCCCATCTATTCTTTTGCCAGTGATGTCTCCAGCAGCTCGCAGTGTTTGCACCACTGGACAGCTTATAGACCCTTTGACCCTTTTGAAGAATGACAATGCTGACACAAATTATCTGCTCGGTATCCTCCTATAGCTAACTTCTTATTCTTATAGGATGGATGTCTTCACCTTCACCCAGTTCCTTTTTCTATTTGTTTTGTTTCATAAGTATTTATTTTTCTTCAGGTTTCTGCATCCCTCCTTTGTCTTATTTTTTGGTGAAGGATAACATACAGTTTTGTTCATGAGGAGCTAATGACCATCTAAAGGGGGAAAGTCAGTAGAGAAAGACATAACAACCAGGAAAAGTATCTTTCTACTGATACAACTTTCTCAGTTTCCTTCTAATGAGCTTGTGGATGATGAAGGACAGTCAGTGTGTAGCAGTGGTGGATGCTCCTGCGTGGCAGATAAAGGGACTGTGTGTCTTCACAGAGAGTAAACTACCTGGGGAAGAAGGTGAGCTTGTGATGTACAACTGAACATCAGCATTAGTAGATTTTGCTTTAATCTCTGGCATAGATTGTCAGTATGACTTAAAATCACACTGGGCTTCTCTATGCCTTTAGTTTACTCCCAGAGGAAAACGGTCTACACATTGAGACTTGGAGAGACTTGGAGACCCAAGCTGCATTCTGTCCTTCCTCCATGTATTCCTCTCCAGAGGTCTAAGGCAACCCCCAGCAACATCTATGCAACCTTGGAAGGACGTAATTTTGAAACAATGGATTGCACAAGCACACTGGGAAAGGCCCTCAAAGATTTAGGTCCCATTCTAAGCTCTGCCCAATGGTTTGAACAAATCATTCAGTCTTTCCAAGTTTCCAGTTCCCCTTTTATAAACAGGGAACAGCATTCAACAGGGATGGCACTAATTCGCACGACATGAAGGAGGTGAGGGTTGCATTCTTAGATGCATAACAGCACTCCCCTTGGCTTGCCAGCTCCCCTAGAGTCCTGGCAGCGATGGGACACAGCCTCCGGAGGTGGCAATTACAGCGTCGCCAAATACTGCAGCGATGCATGGCACAGGGCGCAGCACCCCTTCCCGGCAGGGTGACTCGGCAGGGCTGAGCCGCACAGCAACTGCTCCGGGGCGAGGCAGTGCCTTTGCAGGCAGCCCAACCCTGCCTTGCTCGGCAGTTCTGGGCGGCCGGCAGGCTCACTGCCCACTGCCTCTGCTGCCCTCAGCATGGTGGTGGAGCTCGGTGCAACCTGGACCAACCCGTGCCCTGCCTGTCTGCGCCCTGCTTCTGCTTCACACACCCTGCCTCCCCTGCCCATGCTGCCACACTGCCTGCTTACACTGCCCGGCTCCCCATGCCCTGCCTGCAGCGCTGCTTACACTGACAGTGATGCTCTCACATAGCCTTCTGTTTCCCCAAACCCCCTAGTGTCCCCCATTTCTGCATCGCTTTTCCATCACCTACAGCTGCTCTGCAGCCTCCTGTGTGCCTCCTTCTCCTCACACGCAGCCTCTATCACACACAGGGCTCAGACAATCCTTTACAGGAGGGCCAGACTACAAGCCTCGCCAGAGTATAAATGAGACGTACCCTTCAGCTACACACTGCCGAAGAGCACCTCACACTCTGCTAAGGGTTCACTCTCTTTTGGCCTCCTTTGCATACCAGGCCTACTCCACACCCTACATATACCTCTTTGCTGAAGAATATAGCCACAGACAGCTGAAGTGCTGCACACACCTGTAAATCAAGAAGCACAAACAGAGGTATATATAACCCCTCTCTTACAGGCAGGAGACTGAGTAGGAAAACAGCAAGGCGATGGGATCAGACCATTAGTGAAGGGAGGTCTAAAAGCCCAGTCAGGAACCAGCATGCTACCTTTTAGGAAATTTTATTGCCACTCTCGCAACTGCATTCACCTCAGTCACAGGCCAGCTCATTTATACACAGTGTCACAAGGTCTTCAGTTGTGCTCACCACTTGCCCATACCCTGCTGACATCTACCATCCAGGGTGTTCTCAAACACTGCCATAATGGGCAAATGTTGTGGCAGAAACGAATGCTCTGAATCAAATGTATCCCTCCACCAGTCATGCTCCAAGTATGCAGACATGCAAGTCCTGGCTCTAGGGTTGTGCTGCGTATCTACCAAGCACTCCCTACCTAATTCTGCACCAGTGTACTTTATAGACTGTACATACTTCCTCAAGTATCCCAAATACAGTCCCTACACTTCTGCAGGGGTGACTTCCCAAACTCTCTCTGCAACTCAGGTACAATGAGTACATCCACACATCCCATATGGATTTCCACTCTATCCAAATCAATAGTGTTCTACTGGCAGGGTAAGTTACATTGTGGTTGCCAAACCAGGAAACAAATGCCTTAGATCTTCATTAAAGGTAGATGCAGCCTGCTCAGAATGGAGACTTAGACTGCTTAGGGCTTTATTCAGCTTGTTCATTGGTCCACTTGTGTTTAACGAATTAACAAAAAAAAGATTGCAATGTTTATTTCTATTTTTGCCACAAAACCTACGTCAGGAGCCCACTGTGTCTGATTCTGTATAAAAACAGATCAAAAGCTGACCCTCACACCGGACATAATAAATCCAAATAAGTGAGAAGACACAACAACCAGGAACTACTAGAGATGATGGCATTATGTTACGCAAAGCTATTCTGTCCTCTCCTCCTCCATTACCACACGTATCTATTTTCAAAATCTCCGCATAAAGAGTGCAGTGGGCTGCTTTATGCCTTCCTGCACTTTGGACACCAGAAAAAAACAGGGTTTTTTCTCTGCCACATCGGTGGCATAATCAGCTCTGTCTTGGTTTTCTCTGCCTTCCAACTCCAGTTTCTGGATATGAGTAGTGCCTTTGGTGAGATTCCACCTCACTTCATGCCCTTTCATTGTCACAAAGTCAGGTCCTTGTGACAAGGTCTCTACTTACAAGTAACCGGCTGTGGTCAAGGTTGTTTTCCTTGACCTGGTTTATAGCCTTTTAAATGTTTTAGTGTTTTCACTGTTTCTCAGGTTGAGCACAGGTTGTTTGTTGCACTGGTAAGAGGTTAGTACTGTGAAGGCTAGGGAGTGATATATGGATGGTTCATGCTTTCCTTTGGATTTAATTTTTCATCCTCTAGTGCTCTGTGGTGAAAGGAGAGTTTGCTGCTTGCCTAGGGAGGCACCTGACATTTAGACTTCATCTTCTGTAAGAGCTTGGGCCAAAATTCTCTTCTCTGACTTTGAGAGTGGCAGGAAAGGACACACAGTGGAAGTGAAGGAGGGGACATAGAGGGGTTTGCGCCCTTCACATCCCAGGGTGCAGTAAGGAACAGCACAGCCTACTGACAAAAATCAATTGATCAAATATAAAGGAAGCTTTCATTCCCCAGACACCTTGCAGTTTACCCAGCAGAAACTCCTTGTTTCTACAGTATTCCTGGGCCTTGTAGTAAAGGAGAAGAGAAACTTGAGCTATAGTGTTCTGTGATAATGCCCTAACCAGGGGAGTGCCCTCCTGTTGTGGTTTAAGCCTAGTCAGCCATGCAGTCTCTCTCTCAGTCCCCTCCCCTTCCTCCCTCCCCCACCCCTGCTCCTGGAGGGATGGGGGGAGAGTCAAAAGAATGTAACACCCACGGGTTGAGATAAGAACAGTTCAGTAACTAAGGTATAACACAAACCGCTGCTGCTGCCACCAATAATAATAATGATAAGGGAAATAACAGGGGAAGAGAATACAACTGCTCACCACCCGCCGACCGATACCCAGCCTGACCAAGCAGTGATCTAGCCCTTCCGGGTAACTGCCCCCAGTTTATATAGTGGGCATGACATGCTGTGGTATGGAATACCCCTTTGGCTAGTCTGGGTCAGGTGTCCTGTCTCTGCTTCCTCCCAGCTTCCCTTCCTCCCTGGCAGAGCATGAGGCTCAGAAAGTCCTTG
>WYDI02023511.1:0-77031 GCA_009867235.2 Psittacus erithacus | reverse complement strand
TGAAAGTCAAAAACACAGCACTGCACCAGCTACTAAGAAGGAGAAAAATGACTGCTACTGCTGAACCCAGGACATCTGCTTTCACTGCCCCTGCACACCCAAGTAGAATACAAGGGCTGAAGAAAAGGGAAAGAATCTTCCCCTGGAATACTTCGTGCTCAGGGTTTCCTTTCTTTCTTTCTCTGTCTCTTTTCTTTCTTCTGGCTGAGACCTAATTTTGCATTGTCCTAACCTGATTTGGCTGCCCCTGCCCCTGGCTGTAGTTCATGTCCTGAGCCAGTAATGGTGATTTAAGAGAGACAGATCTGACAGGAGCAGAAAGAACAGGGAAAGAAGACCTTTCTGAAGATAACCCTCCAGTGTAAAATAGATAGGTGTGTGAATCTTCCCAACTCCAGGGACACCGGGAAGCAATGATCACTCCTTCCAGAGCACTTGTTTTCAAAGAACTCAGCACACTTGGCTTTCAGAAACTCTCTCCTTAGCTACTTACAGCTGGTTTGCTAGACAGGGCTAACACCAAGAGATGCTATAGGTGTAGCTCATCTTCTCGCAGCTCTTCATTCTATATTTTCTCCACTCTGACCAGCCACAGCAGTAGAGGGCAGTTCTGAAGGAGAGTGCAGCTCTGTGTGGCATACAAATGGTTGATCATGGGTCAGAGAGGCCAGGGGAGGTTTCTTCTGTGAAAGAAAGGTGGAAAGTGTGTGTTCCCCACTTTTAAGAAGCAGCCACAATGTGAGGGTTGTTTGTACTGCCTGTGCGCAAGTCTGCACCTCCCCAGTATTTAGATGTCTGAGCTGGAACGACTGGTGGTCCATTAATACCTGGTGTACTGCATTCAGCTCTGGGAACCCCAACACAAGAGGGATGTGGACCTGCTCAAGCAGGTCCAGAGGAGGACCACGAAGATGTTCTGAGGGCTGAAGCACCTCTCGTATGAAGACAGGCTGAGATAGCTGGGCTTGTTCAACCTGGAGAAGAGAAGGCTATGGGAACACCTTGTAGCAGCCTTCCAGTACCTGAAGGGGGCTACAAGAAATCTGGAGAGGGACTTTTTACAAGGGCAAGTAGTGACAGGACAAGAGGGAATGGCTTTGAACTGACAGAGGGGAGATTTAGGTTAGATATTAGAAGAAATTCTTCACTATGAGTGTGGTGAGGCTCTGGCACAGGTTGCCCAGAGAAGCTGTGGATGCCCCATCCCTGGCAGTGTTCAAGGACAGGTTGGACAGGGCTTTGAGCGACCTGATATAGTAGAAGGTGTCCCTGACCATGGCAGCAGGATTGGAACTGGATGATCTTTAAGGTCTTTTCCAACCCAAACTACTCTACAATTCTATGATTGATGGCTAAAAAGCCTCCTTGGTACAGCTGCTTAAAGAAGTATAAACTTTCTGTAAGTGGCACTGTTTTATAGCTGTTGGAATAAATGTTACTTTGCTCTCTCCCCAGTTTCAGATAAGGATTTTGTGTCTTCCTTGATGTGCTCGTATGAGAAAGGTTCAGTGTGGTTGTGTTCTGTGGTTGCCACTGCTGGCCTCCCTGTGGATAATAGTAACTGTTTGCAGAATAGTAGGTGAAGATCTTTTGCATTTATCTCTTACTTCATCAGGTGTGATAGGCTACAAAAGTTAGACCTGCAACTTTTACACTTATGCAAGAAGCACAGAGTTATGCTCTGTCCAGTTCTTTTTATCAGAAATTTCACAGGCAGATTGTGTCTATGAGGTGGATTCTTCATAGTGCCGAAAGGCCGGTGAGCTTTCTTTATCATGCTCTGAAAGGAGGCCTGAATGTCCTTGGTCTGATAGAATTTAGAGTGTGTTTAATTTCCATGTCACTGAAATAAAATCGTATTTGTTTTAGAGATTTTGTGAAATACTGTTGTTGTTTTCTAGGCTGACCTTTACAGGTTCTGTATTGCCGTGGCAGTATGTTGCTATGGGGATCACCTCACATGGGTGAGAGGCACAAACCAGTACGTAAAGATACACAGGGTGCTTCATGCTGCACCTATTCAATAGTGCTGTACAATTGGAAATTGCTCCCAAAAATCTGGTCGGCTGACTCATAAGCACATAGGGAGTGCTCGCTTCAACTTACATCTTTTTTCCCTATATCTTCCTGTGTTGTTTAGTGAGGGTAACTTTCGTAAGTTAGTTACCTATTTTCAGTGGTGACATACGTTTTGTTTTGTTCTATATACAACTTTCAGCAAACTGAGGATCAGTCCTGGAGGAGTCAGATTAAGTCAAGGGTTTAAGCTACACATATCTATAATGCAATCAAATGCTTTCTTCTTTTTTTTCTTGTGTTTTGTGTTTCAGCATCACCTGTATGTTAAAAGAATATCAGAGGTTAACTTCTCCTGCAGAAATCCAAATTCAGAAATACTTTGCTGTTGGACAGATGGCTGAAAGGCAATGATTAATCTACTAACCTTGGATTTAGGAGATATGGATTTGACTCCCTGCTTGCTGCAGATTTTCCATGTGACACTGATGCATAAATATCCCACAATATGGCCACTAGCCTCTGTGCTTGAGTTCATGGACTGTAAAATAGCATCACCCTGTCTCTCAGGGCAAGGTGAGAAGAATGAAGGCACATGTCCTCAGCTGGATAATCCCAGATTCTTTACAAGGCAGGATGCAGGCCCACGGCAGGAGGCTCAGAAGATGACTGGGAGAGAATATGAAGTGTGCGTAGGAGAGAAGGTGATGGCAAAATATTTTGTTACAGTTTTGGGGTGCTGCAGACACGTATTAGAAGCCAAGGCTGTTGGATGCTGTGGGGATGAGTACTATACAAGCACCTGGAAAAAGCAGGGATATTTTCAGGAACCAAGACCACAGTTTGCAACTGCTTATGATGACAGAAATTTTTCTATAGTTTCATGTCTTGAGGACACTTCTGTTTGGGCGTAATTAGTGCCAATGATCGTTTCCCAAGGGAATGTCTGAATGGGAATGCAGCCATCCTGAAGGTACATTATCTTGAGAAGGTTGTCTGAAGATAACAGGCAAATCCTCCTAATCCCTGCTCTCTTTCTCCATTCCCATATCTCGTATGCAACCTCTTTTTATACACACTCAGGTACTTATTGGTTCCTCAGCTATTCTGAACAACAGACCCAATATTTGCCAAAAACCTCTCTCCTTCTTTGGCACCCTACATGAAACATGATACATGCTATAGGCTAGCTATAGGCACCACACCCACTCTTCCAGTACCACCATACAACTCAAATGTGCAAGTCCTAGAAAAGGAGTTTTTGCATGCTGAGCATACTTGTTAAACATGTGTGATGGCCCCTCTAGTGACTAATCTATAGGGAAGAATGGTTCACGTTTGTTGTTACACATGCTACCTTCAGATCTTCCTAAAAAGCAGAGATGCAGGCACACAAACCCAGTGTTCCACATAATGCTTCACACATCTTCCTCAAGAGCATTCTCACCCTGAAACAGGGCTTCACTCTGCCTTTTTGATTAAATATCCATCATCAAAAGTGTTTATGTAAGTGAATCCAGAAACCAAGTCTTCGAGCTGCTGTCTTCTGCAATTTCCTGAGCCAATCCTACTTCTCTACACAATACATCATTGCTCTGTGTTCTTTCTACTCCCAAGAAATATTCAAAGACATTGAGAATTGGCCTTAAAGGTGCACGTGCCTGCACATGGCTGTCTCTACACATCCTGAAGCTACATAGGCTGAATTCTCTAGGATTTCAAGCTTGGTGGAGGAATGCATCCAGCAAACATGTCACCAGCAGGGAGTGGAAGAGGTATTGCCAGGTTTGAGTGCAATGGTTGATCTGTTGGAGAGAAAAATCACAAACGTCCCCCAGCAACTGGGATCACGGTCTATCTCCAAGGAGGACTTCACATCTGGGAAGAAATTGCCTGTGGATAATGGGGTTTGCTAGAGTTGCCTCTCTAATTAATAAGTGATTTGACTTGGAGATTGGAAATAATAGTTGAAATGATGGCATAAGCACAGAGGCATTTGGGCTGCTGCTGCTGTACTACTAAGAAAGGACTTTCCTTGCACAGTCTAATGACACTATATGGCAGTTTGAGGAATGTGAAGTTGTTTGCCCAGGAGACCAACAATGTGATAATATTGGCATATAACCTTCTAGTATTTGAGTAATTAGTTGCTTAGCTACTTTGGATAGGTCATTATTTTGCAAACTGGAAACATTTGCAAGTGGTGATATTTTCCTCAGTATGGGGAAAGAGCTAAACCTATTCTGGCAGTGTTGAACTCCTAGAAATATATATGCATAAATTGTTTCTAATGAGACCATCTGCCTTTTATAGCCCCTTTGGAACTAAATAGTACCCAAAGACCACTCTGTCTTTTATATATCTGTGGTCAGAAAGGCTGCTCCTGGCAATAACAGTAGATAGTTTTTTGCAGACAGAGAAACATTTTGATTCCTACATTTCAAGACGTGTGTTTGTGTGTGTGCACACACATGACACTGTTTACATTTGTTAAAATTATTAGAAATCACTGGCCCAAATCTCTTCAGAGATAGCATCTGGTAACTCATCTGCTAAATTAGGATTTTCAAAGATAACAGAAAGTCCAATATTTCACTTCTAGGGCTGGGGGAAGCTTTGTGAAGCTTCTTCACCATGTCAGTATCTTACTGTATCTGCAAATGAATAGCATTATTTTAAAGGAATTCCCTCAATTTAAAGCTGTAGCTGAATTGCTCTGTCTGGCGTCTCACGCTGAAGCACTCACGTATTGAGTCTGGTATAAAAACCACAACCTGCAGTGCGCTGCGCACTCACAGCTCCCGCTGAGCTCTACCTGTCACCCTGCAGGCAGGGGATGGGCAGGGGCTCAGCATCTCAGTCTCCAAGCAGCTGCTATCCCAGTGCTAGGGAACAAGCTTCTTCTTTCAATTGTGTTTATAACCATACATCAATTACAACAAAAATAATACGGTAACCTGTAATTCAGATCTTGCCTCCTCCCTGCTTTTTCTTGGCTGCAGCCAACAAGTGAGAATAGAGAAGCCAGGTGCTTTTCTTCACAGCTAGAATCCCATTTCAAGTCCTTCTATGGCAACACAGACCTTTAGAAAGCCTCCACTGAATGTTTGTTTTTTGTTGTTTTTACTTTGCACCACGTGGATGTGTTGGCATTAGTCTGAAGCTTCCTAAAGTCATACTCCATGTGATTTCTCTTTAAGTACTCGCTGAGATTTCTGTCTGAGGAGACCGTCTTAGGTATGCACTGACTGTATCAGAGGGAAGGTCTGCACAGGGCAGAGCAAAACAGTCCCATAGTGTTACAGGCAGCATGGAAGGATGCTAATGTGAGTGTGACAGGGCTGCACACAGCACTGTCACATGGGTACATAAAACCATGCATTTTTATCCTGGTGACTTGAATGTGTACAGCATCAGCTCCACTAGCACTGGAAGAGATGCCTCCCCATGCCCACAGCATGGTGCCTATGCTGCCATGACTCACACCATTCCCATCATCTCTGGGCCAGAGCTGGCTGCAGCTGGGCACACTGGGTGTTCTGGGTGTCCAGGGAGGGAGCAGGGGGATAACCCACACCCTGCCCCTGGGAGAGCAGCAACGAGGGCAAAAGGAGCTGGGAAACCTCGTGTAGTCACAGCCTTGAGCTTGTTTCTGGATTAGCTCAACTAAAAGCCGTCAGTGTCCCAAGGATAGCTCACGGGAGGGGTTTTTCAGGGAGTACCTGGTAGGTGACCAGGCCTGAGGCAGTCAGATGTTTCCATGATACTCTGTCTTGAATTAAATATTATCTGCCAGGTCATGTTAATTAACATTCCATCTGTCATAACCCAGCAGGGCAGTGAGCTGAAGGGGGGAGATAAACACTTTCCTATTCACTACCTGCTGTCAATTAGCAGAGGAATTAAATAATAAAAAATTAAAAAAGGCTCCACTCTTTTTGAGGGTTGATGAATCAGTGCTTTGTGGTAACTCAGCTGCTTTGGGTCAGTCTAGAGTCTCAACTATACCCAAGACTGATCCAGAAATTTAGTCAGTGAACCTAGTGCATATTCTTGTCTTAACTACAGCCTGACAGTAGCCATGCTACGCACTGCACAGGACAAATGCACATTCAGGAGGCTTAGGGCTGGAGTTTTTTCAGCCATCATCTCTGATGTCTTTCTTTCAAATCTCACTTGCCCTATTTCCTCTCAGTGGAAAGTTTTTCTGGCAAGTTTGATGAAACTCCTTTAGTGTTTTTAGAGCTGGAGCGCTTTGAAATGTATTTGAACCTTCCTTTGCAGAACTTTTTCTTTCTTTTTCCCTTTTTTCTTTCTCAGCTCAAACACGCTCCACAATTGCTTGGCCTTGTTGTGTACCTGTCTGAGGTAGGTTAGCTAGAATAATGAGAATATCCATGAGTTAGTGGCTGGTCCTATTTTCTTATATTCAGTGAAATCCCAGCTTCTCTTCTTACATCAGTTGTCCAGTAGTCACTACAGAAATTGGTATTTAAATGTATATTACAGATAAGTATTTGTATGTGTCATTGCAAGGGATAATAACACATGGGATATCTTATAAGGCTGATAGCTCTGGACTGAGTGCGTCCACCACCACAGCCATGCCAGTTGTGCAAGTGCATTGGTGTGATCCTGCCTTATGCAGGCACACTCATACCAAGCTACCTGGTGATGGTGCTGAAGCTACTTGTTTTGCCCTTTGTCAGTGCTGTTTCTGCAGTTTTATCTAGCCAGCTTTACTGCTACATCTGCATTCACAGTAGAAGCTCTTTGCCAGTACATAATAGGGTATTCCCCAACAAGCAAAGCACCCCGATGCAGATACCTTGTGACATAGCACTAAGGTCACAGATCTGACAAATGGCTTGGTCCTTTTCAGTCTTTGTTCCTGAGATAATGGGATTCTCAAGATATGGGGAGTGGGAAGAAAGTTTACTTGGTTTTTTTGAATATAATGGCTGGGCTTTATTTTGGTATTGTTTCCAGTAAAACACACTTTAAAGTGGAACTTTGTTTTTTTCTTGAGGAGCTTGTTTGTTTGCAAATACAGAGTCTCTATCAGCAGGCCAAGTCTTCTACAAACATGCTCTTAGTGTGGTTAAAGGCCATTGTACACAAAAGTTACCATCTGGTTTGTAAACTACAGCCCCTGGGATCAGAGAGGGGACTTTCCTTGCAGCTTTTGTCAGAGCTCCAAGATGCCTTCCTCTGGACTGGATCACAGCTCTGAGCTGCAGTAACATCATTACATCTCTTTGTGCATTTCAGTGAAAACGAGCAAAAGTTCACATCTTGGTCAAGAAAAGAAATGTGAAGTGCACAGAATAAAGTTCAATCATAGCCAGGAAATACAGCAGTTCAATATAAAATTCAAGACATCAGCAGAGCAGGGTCCATGGAAGTGAATAATCAGAGGTGGACAGCAGGTGAGGAGCAGGGAGGAATCTGTGGGGAGTCCAAGAGTGTGTTGGGTTTAGTCCCTTTTCATCGTAATTGTAATTTGCTCATGTGACAGATCCCCTGGAGAAGGAGAGGAACTGACAAGACAAATGGCTACACTCATTTTCATAGGTTTGGGCACTGAAGGGAGGAATTCAGATTTACGGAGTAGCTGCTGCCTTGTGGTATTTCACAGGGTAGAAGTGCCAGTAGGAATGTTTACTCCTTACCATTTCCAACATGGGGTGTGAGTAGTATCTGAGGCAGGCAAAGTGGTTACGTTTTAGAGAAGATGTCTTCTTTGTGCTGCTACCTACCTTGTCAGTAATCAACCTCAGAGTCTGAGAAGGAAAGATGTACACAAATGCCCTTGACTTGACTAGTGGGCTGGTTTCTGGCCATGCTTGTGACCCAGGCCCACCACTCCACCTGCAAGCAAGCACTGTGTGCATCCTTGCCTCACACTAAGCAACTGAATATGGACAGGTGAATCTGGTCATCAGATAGGGCAAGATCCTAAACCACTCAGCAAGTTCTCCAGATCAGGCATCAAGAGAAGCAAAACATTACACAGAATGCACGCAGGGTCCAGCTTTGCTTGTCTTCTGAGTGTGGCTATCTTAAACAATGCAATCATAGTCCCACTATCAGCATTAATGAGAAAATGCTCTTGCAGTCAGCTTTCTGAAGGTTACACTGGTAATTTTCCATCTTCTCCCCAGCCATAGGTGAACTGTGAGAGGCTGAGGGTCTATGTGGACTATCGCCATCAGCACAAGGGAACAGAACTTTCCTTTAGCTTTTCTTCCTCAAGTACCCCCTTTAGGACATGAAGAACATAGTTGGAAGCTTTTCCAGGGAAAAAATGTGTTTATTTCTGGCATCATAATGAAGCCACGAAGGAAAGTGTCTTCACCCTCACCTGCCACTGCAAACAACACACACAGGTGGCTAGAAATAGCAATCCTTCCAATAAGCCCTGGTACTAAAATGTTACATAAAGCACAATGATTGGCAGGATCCTCTCTGTGTTACCCTTCTGCCTTTTCTTCCTGGTCTTCAGTTTCACCTCTATCTCCATAGTGCTGCTCCAGCCCTTTCTGATTTTATTTTATCCTCTTTACACAAAGGCTGTTTTCTTTTCAGACTTGTCCCTGTTCCCTGAACTATTTTTACCAGTATCCACCTCAGTCTCTTCCCTCTCTGACTCACTGCTGGGAATCCTCTCTTGGATCATTCCTCCTTCCCTCATCCCCACAGAGTCATTCCACCTCTGCTAGAGGTCAGAGCATGCTTCTCAATTCCTGGCTATGAGGAAAGGGATATCTTGGAAATCCAGTGCCTGAAGGCTGATTGGCAGTTGCTCCTTCCAAAGCAGAGAAGACAGGTTTCCCTGGCTTCTGCAGGGCTCAGCCAAATTTCCCATCACTCATCAGGTTTCTACACTGAAAGGGGAAATGTCCTCAGTGTTTCTGTCGGGCTCCTCTGGATTGCCCTTCAGATGCTATGCATCTGCCAAAGGGCCTGAGCACTGGGTGAGAGCTTTTGACTCCTACATGGCTGGGGACAGGCTACCAGCTTCAACCTGGAGCTGACCACCTTCAAGGGCAAAATTCCCTTTATTGCTCCTGCCTCCCAACATCACTCCTGCAGAAAGCTGTTCTCCTTGTCCTGTTAATAATTTTTTAAAGGCAATAGATCTACACTCCTTTTAATAATTCATTTTCATCTGACTTGTTCCCAGGTAGGTTTTGAGGCTCTCGCTTTCTCCTGGGACTTTCTGGATGACAACGAGCCTGTAAGCCGCACCATTTAAAAATACCTGTGCTTGCAGACCTGCCCTCGTCTTCCCTCATTGCCTGGGAATTGCTCGGGAATTTCTGTGTTTTGCTTGCTGGCTCCAGCTGCCTGTCAGCAGAGGCACTCGGTGAAGCTGCATCTTTAAGAGCTGCATCCTTTCCCAATGCCATGCCTTTGGGGCTGTGCTCCCTCCCCCAGACCTTAGATTCCCTCTCTGCAGGATGTCAGCTGTCCTTCTCGTCTCCTCCCTTCTGTGGGATGGCTTCCTCTGCTCTTACTGTGATAAGAGTTTGTTTTCTTCTCCAACATACCCTGGGCTAATAGCACGCTCTGCATTTTTCTGCTTTGATAGCTTCATTTATGTTCTCCCCCCCTCTCTCCAGGGGCCACACTGCTTTTCTTTCCTCACCAAAAGCAACTCTGCCATAAAGACAGGTATAACTAATAGCACTGGGCTTGGTCAGCAAAAGAGAGTTCAGTTTACCCTTTGCAGAGATTGTACAGAATCAGGCACAGGCAAGAAATGTCAGGCTAAAATTTAAGTGGGACCGTTTTTCTAAATGGGTTCCTTACTTCCCTGTTTCCATGGAGCAAGGAAGCTGCCAACATCTGCTTTGTGCTTGATACCACCTTCTGTTCCTCCAGTGGGAACTTTTCCCAAGGGACAGGAGCCGGCAATTTCCCAGGCCTGTGGGGATTTTTATGTCAAGGGCTCCATTTCCAGCAGGGACATAGAAAAAGGTGTGGGTTTGCCCTGCAGCTCCTGGCCATGCGCAGCCTACTTGAGCAGTGGATAATGCTTCACTCCAGGCACCTTGTACACCGCTTGCTCCCTGAAGGAAAGGGGAGACACATTGCGAGGTCAGCCCTCTCAGAGGCTGCCTGCAGTGAGCATGGGGGCAGACGAGCTTTTGCTTTGCTCAGGCACCACACATCTCAGCGTACCCCATCCTCTCCAGAGAGGAGCCGTGCTGTTGCTTCCATTGCTATTGTTGTGCAGGTCTGATGTGAGATCTGATACTTCCCTTGCCCAAGCTGTGGCAGCTCTGTGTCCTGCAGGACAAGCGTGTCCAGGGCAGGATGAACACTGTTTGGTTCTCCCCGGGTTTGGGGCTGAAGGAGGACTCCAGCAAGCCCCACAGAGACTCTTCTATACCCAAGCTTCAGCTAGAGAGACATGGGGTTATGCCTAAAAGTTATGTGTTTTACAGCTTTTGATATGTGTGCTGAAGCTTTTCTGTGTCACATGTGTCCTGTCCCATTCCTCCACCCTGCCCATGGCTGTGCTGCATCCTGGGATTTTACTGTGCAAATACTCCTGCCTTCAGATGGAAGGGGACATGGAAAAAGAGGCTGACTCTGTACTAGCCCTGTAACAAAATAAATGGAGGGGGATGCGTTAACTTTTGTTTTATTTATCTTTGCCAACTTTCAAGTCAGCTCTCAAGCACCCAGAAGGCTGTAGAAAATGTTTAATCTAACTCAGGCAATTTCCTGAACTCCCTAACTGGACCACCCCGTTTACTGACACACTGCCAAAAGGCCCCTGCGTGCTGCTCTTTCACAACTCCCTGCTGTCCTCTCACCCCCACCTCCAGCCGTTGTGCATGCCTTAATATAGTCCAGAAAGAGGAACCTCCTCGACCTCGCTGTCGGTGGCTAATGAAGCAAGCCCTGCCAACAGCTACTGATGCACCTGGTGAATGACTGCCCCAACACACTTTGAGGCTGCGTAGAGCATGAGCACACAGCCTGCCTGCTCCAGGTATGCCTTGTCCACCCTCCCAGATCCCCCTGTCTGCAGTGTGAGCCTCTAAGCTCTGTGACTGTCCCTAAAGAGCCCAGGGACAACCCCTGTCCTGGGTGTAAAGGACAGTGGTGGTCTTCCTTCACACACACACACCAGACTTGCTGCCCTGATGTTTGCTGTCCAGCAGCCACTGCCTGTGTTTGGCAAAAAGCAAACCCTGCATCTCAGAATCACAGAACAGATATGACGGTGAGCATCACCTCTCTTCTCTCGCCTCCCTCATCACTGCACTGTTCAGTCTATGCAGCTGTCCAGGGCAGGAAGCAAGGAGGGACACACATAGCACACAAGGATGCTGTGTAGATGCCAGAGGCCTCAAAGGTGGAGCTTTCAGACCTTAAAAACGATTTATTTTCCCAGCAGAGCTGGAGCATAGCAGTTTAAACAGAGCTGCAGCTCGCTGGGGCTTTAGTCACTGTCCCACTGAGCGATGCTTGCTGGTCGGGGACTTACCACCACATGATAAAAGTTTCCTCCTGAAACTTCACATCCTACTCCTCTCCTGTACTTCCCTCTGTTGTCCTTCCATACCACTGGCTTCAGATAATGCCAGTGAGCTCCCTAGAGCTCTCCGCCACTTATCACCTGTTCTTTCTCCTCTGCCTGATTGCTTGCCCTGTCCCACCTGGTCATAGAGGAGGCAGGATGACATAAAAAACTGGCTCAGCTTTTCCAGGGATTTCTGGAGGGATTTGCTCTCTTTCTCTCCCTGGACGTGGACCTGACTGACTAATCTTCAGGATTTTTATTGGAAGAGATGTCATTCACCCACAAGCACAAATGAAATAAGAAGTTGGGGGGAACAGGATAAAGACAGCTGTAAGAAAAGTGATGAATTGAACTGCTCGGGTCAGACATCCATCTGCAGCTTCTTGCTGGCACAGAGCGCATCAGAAGCCATCTGAGCTGACCCTGCAGAACAGCCCTGCCACTGGATGCTCAGTCCCAGCATGTGCAGGAAGGGGGGTGGCATTCCCAGCTCCCCAGGCAGAGCCGGTGGGACAATGAAGCCCCCAGAGTGCAGGGCTTTCCCCCCTTGGTCCTCGGGAAGCAGCTTTGCTGCAGGGAACACGCTGCGGGCGTGGAGCAGCAATGTTCTCGAGGCAAACCTTTGCCAAGGGCAAGGGCTTCCCTGGGGGCAGAGCCATCCGGGACCGGCAGGGTTTCACTTACTCAAGATGGCTGGCTTTCCTTGGGGCTTGTAGGTAGCATGCAGGTTAAACCTCCTGCTTCCACTTGCTGGAAGCCTCTGCTCTGAGCATGGTGGCACTCAGGGTCTTCCACAGCTTCAGAGTCAAGGAGTTATTGCTCAGATATAATTTCCCTATTCTTCACAGAATTATTGCAGGAGGGAGAGGATTAACAGGTATGCAAATCACAGCGGATGGGGGAGGGAGAGCTATACTAAAAAATTAATAAATGCCATAGAGGTATTGCTGTTCAGGCTCTCCAGTGCCTTTTTAGGAAAACTAATGTGTTTGCAGGGTGACTACAGGCCTAATGGGCAGAGGGAGCCAACCTTCCCCCTCCTGGCTCCTGTCAGGTAACAGGATCTCCTGCACAGCTGGGGCTAGGAACAAGCAGCCAGCATCCCCCTGCACATGCACACACACACCAGATGCACATGCACACACTATGCAGAACTGCTGCATCTCCCCGCATCAGAGGCTCCGGGCTGCTGCAGATGGTGACAGGAGCGCAGCAAAGGCTCCCTGTTAAGAGCAAGGGGACTCCCCAGTGTGTCGGTTGCTGCTGAGACTGGCCATGGTCCTTGACACACTGGGCTGCATGGAGAGCTCATATCATGCTGCAGCCACGCTGCACGCCTGCTCCTGCTGTCATCTGTGCTGGCCAGCACCAGGCAGCTGAGTTCCTGCTTCACCATGGGTCCCGCTCCAGTCACCCTGTCCCTGCCCCCAGACCCCTGCCCAGGTCTGATTTAAACAGGAGGCAGCACATCTGCACCCCCACCTCACCTAACCAAGACAGTATGCACTGCTGGGGGGAGCTGATGGCGAGCCACAGTGATGTGACTAAGTGAAGTCCCTTAGTGCCCGATCTCAATTTCTAAATAAGTCTGTTTTAAATTACGTTGATTTATGATTCACGTATTTTTATTTGATCAGCCATCACTGCTGCAAAACCTTCAGGCGCTTAAGGTGTTTCTAATCTCTTCATCCTGTCTGATGGAGGCACCACTTGCAGAAGGCTTGGGTTTAACCCCTGTATCTACCAGCCACTCAGCCAGCACCAGCCAGAAGCCTGTCTCCTGCCCTCTTACTGGAGCCATTTCTTTTCCTGGCTTTTGTACATCATATTGGCCCAGTGTGATCATTGCGTAGATTATCTATCCAGCACCGCTGGGGTCCCCTGCTGCCACACCAGGACACGCAACACGAAACTGGGGTGAGGATATTTTGGATACTGACAGTGACAGTACACATCCCTGGGAGATTATGTTTTAATGTTTGTACCAGGGAACCAGCTTGCTCGGTGTCACAGGGGTAGAAAAACACCTGATAAAGAAATAAACCTGTCAAATCAATCCGCTTTACAAAAAGAGCAAGCTCTGCAGAAGTCTGTGTTGTGTATTTTAGAGCATGCCTTACACCTTCACAAGCAGGCTGCCTGGGATACCGCATTCCTCCGCAACCGGGAGCTGCCGGCAGCAGAAGAGGGACTGTCCTTGGGGCTGTTTTACTGTGATTTGGCACCAGCTGCCAAGCAGACCTGCTCTCCTCCTCCTCCAGCGCTGGCAGTGTGAGGGACACAGGGCTGGCTCACCTTGCACTGACTCCAAAGCAACACCAAGGGCCCCACCAAGCACCGAAAGTTACCTGAAAGTGAGGTTAAAGGCAAACGCTGGGCAGGAAGGACTATACTGTGTTAGAAACTTAGCGGGATGTTTGAAGCCCTGGCAAGTCAAACATGGGCTGAGCACAATGAGCTGCCTTTTCAAGATGACCTGTAGCTGTAGAAGTAAGGCCGGGAAGGGGCTTTCTGGATTACTCCAGTCTTTGCTGCCCATGCCATGGCTCCTGCTGTGCTCACAAAATAGCGCAAGCCCGCATGCTTGGCAGCAGCGGATTGCTTTCCTCCTGACAGCACTTGTTTACTGTTAAATAACCTTGAAGACAGAGACGCTGTTTTGTGTCCATGGAGCCATGCGCTGGTCTGAGCCACTGGTTCCTCCAGAATAACACCCTCCCTTCTCTAATGTTTCCCAACAACACCGATAGCGCTACCCAGGGCCTTGACTCCCAGACTTAGAAGGCACCTTTTTGCTGTAGTGTATTTGCATCTCTTTGTTGACTTTGCTAATCAAGCTCACCCCTAAGCCTTTGAAAAGTGCAGTAGTCAAAGGCACCTCTTCAGGCATGGCAGCCATTTCAGGAGGGATAACCCCTTGGGGACCAGGCACTTTTGGTCACTAGACTGTTAATGGTTGCTTGGGGAGCTGGTGGATGGGCAGAGCATCCTGGCTCTGGAGCAGGCACATTCACCCATCTTTCTGAGCCAAGATAATGCCACAACACAGCCACCAAAAGGGCAACACTTCATTACCCATCTTTGACCCCTTGCTCTTCACCCACAGCCAGGCAGGACTGCCTCCTCCCCTTGCAGGGGGCTGGGGTGTTCTCCCACCCTGTACCCCCCAACTTAAGGGTCTTCTGGCCTGGCTTCTGCTGGTTTAGTGAGTGCAACCAGCCCATGGAAGAGCCCAGAGGGGAACACCTCATCCATCAGCAGTGATCCCTGGGATGGGCCCTGCTTTATCACACAGCTGTCACAATCACTGCCTTGATGAGCAAGATGCTCACAGCAACGGGTAGTGTATGTAGGGTCCCTGTGCTGGCCAAGGCAGCTACTGAGCCACCCTTGTGATATGGAGCTGGGGGGAAAAGGATGAGCTCTACTGCTCCCAGCTCCCATCTCATGCTTAACTCTGCCCGGGGGTTGGACAAATTCAGAAAAGAGCTTTCTTTTGTGTAGACTGGGGTATCACACGAACACTTAGAGCCGGTATTTCCCCCAAGATGTCACAGAGTCTGGAGATAAGATATCCAGCCTCAAACTATTTATTTCAGTTCCCTCGGCGCCTTATGCTGCCAAGGTTCAGCATCTCAGCAAGGGAGCCCGAGCCTGGCCCCACCGCGCAGTCAGACACCAAGCGCCCATGAGATTCCTGTGGTGGTGGAGGAGCTTCTCCTAAATAAGCACCCGCAGATGAGAGGCACACCACGTGGCAGTCACAGCCCTGGTCTGTCCGCTCCCAGCGCTGGGCTCTGTGATTAACAGTGGTGGTTTGAGAGCAGCCAGGCCTGGCTGTTAGAGAAGAGTCCCTTCGGCGAGTGTTGGCTCCAGTGCTAAATTTGCATACTGTACTTGCCAAGGGTTATTAGTGTTGATCAGCTGTTAAATAATCTGCCCTTTTCATTTCAGGAGGCCTGTCAGGACTTGCCTTCTCATAGGCTTCACTTAAACAGGAGTTTTATGGCATATTGGAAAAGGGTTTTCATGAGGGAGCCTTTTCCTCAAAATTTCAACAGCTACAAATACTAAACACTGTCTCTGGCATCGCAAGCATCTGCCACATGTGTTGCCAAACCCCCTACACCCTGCATGGCAAAGGCTGCAGCCACAGAGCAGTGGAAATCAAGCTACAGCCCCTCTAGCACCCTTCACTATGCCAGGGAAGGCCCTGAGAGAGGAGATGGAGATGAGGACAGATCCCACATCAGAAAATGAAATTATCACTAGATTGCTGTATACAGGTTTTAAAAACAGCCTCACCCTGCTTTGCACATGCAGGGCTCTTTGGGGTGACTTAGGGCTGTGTTTCACCATCCTCAGTTTTAGCTGCGTCTCTGCAGGGCCATGCACAGGGACCAACAGTTCAAAGGAGGTGTCTTGTGACTCAGAAGAAAACAGCAGGATCGGGTGAGAACTGCATTTGGCCCCATGATTAGGCCACACCATCAAAGGCTTCTGGAAAGTCCAGGAGGAAATAAAATAACCTGAAGACTGAGGGGAACTTTGCAATAGCCCCCTGACTCCCACACATGTAATCGTGCCCAGTACATTGCACATTTTTGAAGAGCCAGAAAGGAATGAAAAATTCAGGAGAGAGCTGAAGAGGGTTTTGGTATACATACTGGCTGGTCTTGAATAGCCCTATAGAAAAAAGTTGTGCTTCTTTATGGGCAAAGGACAGTCACTGTTAACAGCAAGTGAAATAAGATACCTGCCCGCACGGCATCTCCCGTCCCTCCTGCCTGCAGATTTTGAGTGGCTGTTGAACTCCAAGGCTTGTCCCTTGGTTTCTTCTGCATGAGGATGCATCTTGCTCACTGCTCCAGGCAGAGCACACTGCTAGAGCACTTCCCTCCTCCTCCTCAGGGCTGAGCCGTAACTGGTGTCAAGACGGCACCCACCGGGAGTGCCTGCCTGCTGGCAGAGATAAGGGAGAAAGAAAGCAGGGGCCCTGTGGAGCTGTGATGGCCACATTTCTCTCAGCCATACCAAAGAGATGCAAGTAAGACGGGAGGGCAGCAGCAGGTACCACACCATGTGGTCTTCACGTTCTCTTTCACCGCTCTTCTGGGGTGAAGAAACAAAAGCAGCTAAGAAAACCCACACAATTTGACTGTAAGAATAAGAAGACATGGAATCAGCCGTCTGCTCCTCGCTCACGATGCTGGTACTTGGCTGTGCCTTGCTGGTACCGCCTGCGTTACAGTCATCAGGCAACAAAAGCCAGCAGTTAGAATTGATTAATTGATTTGTACATTAAATAGGTACTTCTCGTCAATTATTGGCAGCTTTGTTAATAGATTACTATTTAAAAGGTTCTGATATTTTAAATTACATGGTTTTTTATAGATGCATGTTTACTTAAAAAGAAGAGCACCCCTTGCATCTATTAACATATTAAAGAGAAAACAAAACATCCAGGCTGATATAATGTACAATATGGCATTACTCTGGGTGCTTCCTAAGCTAGGGAAATCTTATTTGTTTAATAATAAGTTAGTCATGAGTATGCAAATCTGCATCAGTACAGTACCTCACTGCTGTCACTATTAATGAGTTGCAAATTAATGTGACAACAAAAGGAAAATCTATTTACTGGCAGATTTGTGGTTCATACCTGGCTAAAGAAAGCAAGCATCTACGGTCACATCGGTCTGCTGGAGCAGTATGTGCACATGGTGTGGACAAGGTTTGCTTCGGGGCTGGCAAGCCAGAAACAAGCAATACACTTCCTTCACCCCCCAAGGGTAGAAAGCAGCATTGCTCCTAATGATCCATCACACTGAACTTGCAGGAAAATACTATCTCTTCACACTGCAACCATGGTGAACCCCTACAGAGCACACTAGCAGGTGAAATGCAGAACTGGCAAGACTGATGTAGGTGGGAAGACAGTGAGGACATCTACATGCAGTTCTTAAAGAGAACTTCATCTTCTTCTGATCTGATTTGGGATGTTTTTCCCCTGACAACACTACAAGCTCACAAAGTGAAACTTGCTGGATTCCAGTAATTTTCTTCTCCTGTCCCTCCTCCTAGCAGAAATGCAATGGTGAATAAGCACATTGAGAAAAGACCTAATACCTGTCTTCATGACTGTGGCATTCAACTCTTCTGTCTTGTGTAGCTGTGCCAAGCCCTCCCCTACCAACACTGGACCCTTACTGAAATGAAAATATGATGTTCTGCAAACAATTTTAAATAGATGTACTATTTTTCCATTAGCTTGCATCTGTACAAGTTTAAAGTAGCTACATGTGCCTTTTTTCTATCTGAACTGAAGAAATGATGCTGAATGTTTACCAGCATCCCTGCAGAGCCTGGGAATGGCAGCTGCCTGCATTTACCACTCCCTGACACCTTGTTCATACTAATGCACGAACGATGGGTTTCATCTATAGTTTCATTATTTAGCACAGAGATGAAGGGAGGAGTCAGCTCCAAACTCTTTTGATTCATGGCATGAGGTTGCCCCGGGAGCAGTTTTTAAGACAATTTCCATTCTGCTCCTGTGATCCTGCAAACTAGAAGATGGGTCAAGCTTCCAGCTTCCAGCAGGCATCTGGGCTCTCCCTTTAGGGATTGCACCCCAAAGAGCACAAACAAGGATCAAACGTCTCTGGCTCTTGCTTGCCACTCACTGTATCAATGTCTTTGGACCAAGTCTATGGCTAGGCCATCAGAGCAAAAAGGGGAGACAACAGCAAAGCAGAAGAAACAAGAGTGTCTGGAGGGAGAAACAACCCAAATGGGAAACTCCCAGGACTGACCCCTCTGCGCAGAACTCAGAACTTCTTGGGTACAACACGGTGGCAAAGGAGGAGTTCAGTATTTTGCAGTGCTCAGCATCATTACTTATCTCAGGGGAAACCTACCAGCCTTGCCTGTGCTGTAGCTCCCTCCCACTGTCACTCCTGGAGCTGGGTATTTCCTGGGATTTCCCAGCCAGCACCAAGTCAGAGTTTGACAAAGGAAACTCCCTCCCATCAGGCTCACCTGCCTGCTCCAGCTGAAGATCAAGTTTTTCCCTATTGCATCGGCAGTTCTTCAACACCTCCATGGAGCACGCAACCTCCCAGACACGCAAATCCGAGTGATAAGCAGGGGAAACTCAAGGAGACACCTTGGCTTGGGTCCCAACAGCATCAGCGCTGCACTTTCACCTTGCAAAAAGCAGGACACAGGATTGGCGGGCTTTTCCCATCCCCAGAGGCTGAGTTTCTGTTTCCTTATATTTTATGAACCTGGAGCAATGCCAGTGGTGTGAAGCGAGTATCTTTGGTCCAAGGAGGATGCACAGGAAAGTGCTTTACAGGAGAGCAGCGTGAGTCCAGAAGCTGAAATGCTGAACATCAGTCCCACACTGTGCTGGTTGGATCCAGCTCAGTCCCCAGCCCCGCACCACACAAGATCCAGCCAGCATTTGACTTCCCTGCCTGCACTCACTGTCACTGAGTTGCTGCCATCTCTCCTCTCCCCAGGGTAGCTATCCCCTGGGCATGCCTACTACCTGTGCAGCCAGCCTCTCCCATGACTGTCTCTCAAACCACCTAGAATAGGGTCAGCTAAGCCAGTGTCAGGCTCTCAGCAGCACAGGATGCTGCTCTCCTTTGCTGAGCCCTCCATGCATTCTCAGGCACACTCACAGAGCACTCTCTTTTAAAAAGTACATCCTAGGAGATAAAACGGTTGTGTTATGTTAAGGGACAGCACTGCAATCAGGCCCTATTTTTAGAGTGCAGATGAGCCACAGGGTAGGCACACGCTTGCGTTGTGAGAGCATGAGGCAGCTGATGTGTTTGAGCACAGATGCAAGCGCCAGCATGGAGAAGGCCCAACTGTACTCAGTGGAGATAGTGGAAAGCTGACTAAGTGGAGAGGTTTGGGGAGCACGTGCTCAAGATTACTGGAGCAGGAGCTGGCCTAAAGAGGAAGCCACGTCAATCTCCTATTTGCCTCTGGGCACAGTGAGAAGTGAGGTGTCTGCCATGCACGCATGGAAATGGTATAAAGCTGACCGATGCTCAGTTCAAACCATCCATGCATTACGTAGCTCATCAGATAAAGGTGTCTGTAACAATGGCTTTTAATGCTCTCCCTTGCCTCAAGTTTTTCTGGCCCATCTCTGCTTTCTGGGAAAATCAGGGGGTAAAAGCAGCCCACACTGCGGAATAGGGAGATCTGGGTTACAGTTCCTTGCGAAGCTGGAGGATGGCTTAGAAGGAAACCCAGGATGTGTATGTAAAGCAGTACAGAAGAAACCATAATCATCTTTATCCAAAGCCTGGAGAAAGATGCCAATGATTGTATCAGGACTAAAAATTCCCTGTCCTGTGCGGAAACGGGCCTTCAGCAGCCAGCAGCAGTCAGCTGTCAGACCCTTCTGTCACCTCTTTCCTCAGCTGCAAAACCACCTTATCCCCAGAAGCAGTCCCACTGTAAGCCACACAGTACAAACATTAAGCAAAAGACTCAATTTGATGGCAACCCATCACAAGCAGCATTACTTCTGCATCATTCCCTGTGAGGCACTTTCAGGAGTAAGGTGTCATTCTCCCTTTCCTTCAGGATGAGGGTAACTGACTCTTTCTTCAATTCCCCCAATAGCAAAGATTTAACTTGCAGCACACAGTCCATTCGATCACAACTCTGAGCCTCACTGCTCGAGACAGATAAACTTTTTTCCAGATGCTTTTCTCAGAAGGGCCAGGTGCTCTGCTCAAGACTCTTTTGGTGAGCGTCCTGGCCCTCATCAGGAGGGAAACCTGATTTAAACATCGGAGCTGAAGTGTTTGGCTACCACAGGACATACTGCTGATAAAAACAGCCCCAAAGCAAAACTCAGGAGTTTGGGTTCACAGCAAGAAGTTCTTTCCGCAAGGGGAAGAGCAAACCCAGACCCTTAAGAGAGGATCTGCCCAAGCCCAGACTCTTAGATAGATGGAAGTTCCTGAGCCACGCCAAAGTGACTTTCTGTGCCTTCAAATTCCCCCAATGCAGGCTCATAGCTTTAATGCTCCACGTTCAAACTGAAGCATTTACCCTAGTGCTATTTTCCACCCCTCTGCACACACTAGTGAAAAGATAATTCAGTCAATTCAACTTCAACAGACGACAAAGGGGGGAAAATAATTGAACCTATTCACAACTCTTTAACAAGAAGGCAATGCAGAAAGTGTTGTGAATACCACTTTCAAACCTCTGTCCCACAAAGGGCGCCCACCCAATGTTTTCTTGCAATGTTGAATTTAGAAAGCTGATGCAGATTCGACGTCAGATTCCATGAGCTGCTCACCAGCACCTGTGCCAGCCCTGCTCCGCTTTGAGAACAGCTCCCAGAGCCTCCTTTCATAGACATCAGTGAGTCAGAGCTCGTTTCTCACCCAGGCAAGGGATTAATGGGAGTCAAGTTTAGCCTCACCATTTCTCAACAGTTTTATTGCCTTTAAGAAAATTTTTGTAAAATATAAATACAAAGGCAGGAGATTTACTTACAAAGTTAAAACACAGATCTCAAACATAAACACACAATTCAGAAAATTTAGTTTATGTACAGTTTCAAGCAACTTCAACATATGTTAGTTTTTCAATATTTTACAAGGTACAGAAAAAATAGTTCAAAGTCTTCTTTAAATAAAGAGCATAAAATGTTTAAACATATATAAACAATCCGGTTTGATGTGTGAAAACTAAATTTCACAGCTTTTAAATTAGGATATAAAAGTTCTTACAATTAGTTGATGCGTATGGATATGGTTTAATTTATATTACAAACTATTGAATTATATTCAATAGTGGCTTACCTGGCCAAAGCAGGTAATTCTGTAAACAAAAAAACAAAAATCATCTCACCAAGTGCCTTACCAAATTCTACCTCCCAAACGAGCCACACGACTTTGATCACATCACGTAGAAAAGGTATGTTCTGTGTAATCAGTGCTTTGTATGAAACAAAGTCAATGTGTGGGTGTGTTCTTTTGAAAAAAAAAAGGAAAAAAATGTGTTCCGAGTAATAACAAACTTATCCCAAAGCCTGTGTGCATTTTAAAGAAACATTATATAACAATTCCGTAAAAACTGACTGAAGTTAAAAAAAAATTCTTCCAAAATCCATCCAACTGGAATTCAGATCTTTTATATAAAGGAAAGATATTTTCATATTTAATAGTGTCCTTTCTTTACAGAAACAATTGCATCTGAACACATATACATAAAGAAGTAACTGTATAGATCACTGTACATTAAATGGCCTGATGGTTCACCAGAGGATGTCGAAGGGAGGGTCCTCGTGCGGATGCAACCAGTGAAGCGAGGAGCCGAGCAAAGTCTTGAGTTCGCTTGTAAACTCAACCAAGTCCAACAGCTCTTTGCTCTCTGGGTTAAAAGCGTCAAGGTCCATGGCGCAAGAGAACAACTGGCTGAGAGCAGTCTGTTTGTAAAACTCAGCCTCCGTGATGGTGACAACTTCCAGATTGGGGAAGTTGCAGCGGAAGATGCGAGATGACATTTTTAGCCTCTTCACCACGTCCGAGAGCAAAAGCCAGTTTCGTGGTCTGTGAAGGTGAAGGAGAAAGAGGCTTCAGTAACTGACATTAAGTCACAGGCCTGTTGACTCTTCACTGTATTGCCCTGTGACAAACCCTCCCCGACCATACCTGCACAAGCAAACTCCTTGAAATCAAGACCATTGCCCTAAGGGGTGCAGGTGTACACTTACTTACTCACAGTACTGCTGCCCACAGCTTTGAGGCAGGAGGGGGACAAGGCATGCAGGGGCACTGAAGCTTATAAACCCAGGGGCTTGTGAGAATGCACGTGGGTCAGAAGCCATCCCAACAGCTGCTCATATGGTTAAAGGTTCACCCGGCTGAGCCTGGCCCTCATTTAGCAAATTAGGAGATGGCTTATACTTATAACCAGAAATTTTGGCATCTCTGATTTGCAGAGATGCCAATACTAGATACAAGTCGACAAAGGGCTGTTTTTCTCAGATTAAGAATACATTTCTTAAACTCAGTCGTTGAGCTTGTCCATTTCAGAGAACTGAAGCTATATCCATCACCCAAATAATAAAATCATGCTAAAACCCACACTCCTGAATGATTAGTATCTGAAATTATTTTTCCCACAGCTGTCATAAAAATTGGTGCAAATGACAAACAGGAGCTGTTTACAAAATTAGTTTAGATCTTGAATACAACAGATAATAAAACTTTCAGGTCTTTGCTTATTATTAAGTATCACAGCATCTTCTACAAGATGTGTATTTGTTTGATCTAATTCAGATCTTTAAACCAGTTTTGATGCAAAGTCTAGAACAGCAGTAATGGTGTTCTTTCATTACCCACAAAGTGTGTCCACTCAGCAGAACAGACAAGCTTGTTAACTAAAATTAAGAACACCTTACAAACATGATATCCAAATTTAAGTGCTAGAAGCATGTGTATTTTCGGATGCTATACCAAGATGCCTGCCTGGGATGAGAGAAGGAATTTGTGTTCAAACGTCACTCATCCCATTCTGCAGTACGGTAGCCAAAACACAGCTCTGACAAGTCAGCCTTTCCCCCTTTCACCTCCTATTAGCCTATTTCTAAAAAAGCATGGCAGTTTAGAGTACTGTTCTCTCATTTACGCTACAAAAATTCAAACGCTGCTCCTCGCGGACACAAACTGCTGCCATCCCGAGCAGATTGTCTCATCTATTTTTACCCCAAACCTGTATTTATTCTTACCCCTGAGAGAGACACACTTGAATGTTGTAACATGGCAAGGGAGGCTCATCTGAAAATTCAAATTCAAACACATCGCTAAAACCATCTTCATCTTCATCACCTGGGCCGGGAGGATTTGCCAAGATGTCAAACCCAGATTCATCTTTTGGATCTAAACGAAATTGAATAAAGGTGCCAAGTCAGCACTGAAGAGACTGTTGCATGTCTTTGCTTTTTCTTCCAATAACGTGATCTGTAAATAAAATCAGTTTGTTTCCTTCCTAGCTTCCTCCACCATAAAAACAAAACAGCCCCCACCCCCACATGCCACATGTTTTGAAAGTCTCCGCATACAAAGAAATAAAGGGTAACATTTGCTCACCGCACACAGAGCTGCCATAGAAATCCCAGTACAAACCAGGGTCATCAACGCTTCGACCTTGCAGGTCAGTTAAATACTCTGGAGAAGGAAAACAACAACAAAAACGTAGTGATAAGAACAAAAAGCTGGCAAGTTTAGCAGACCATGTGTCATACAGCCTCACTATGCATCCTCCATCAAAGAAACCCACACCGTATATCCTGACAAACAACAGCACATACACACTGTTCTTGCGAATAGTCCTGGAATCTGCTTTTCTCCTGCATCCTTTCTCCCAGCACATCACATAACGGCCCACCACATCAAATGATCAGTCATGGCATAACAGGGACAGACCCAACCTCAAGCTTCAGAAACCAAGAGTGGCGTTTTGTTTTTGTGACACATAGGATGTATCACACTTTTTAGCCTGCACCATTATTCTGGACACCAACTTGGGGGTGAAACAGGGGCCCCAAAGAAACAGGTGAGGAAAGGTTTTTCCACACATGTATGTCCAGAAGATGCCATTCTTTCCTGCAGACATAATTCAGGAGACTTGCTAGTTGAGTTGATGGAAAGATACTGGGACTCAAGATGTTAAGAAGTCTGAGATACTGGACTTTACTGGAGTCCTGACACACCTATGCACATTCTACACAGCACCACTTAAACAGGTAAGTGGATAAGTACTTAAACTGATTGACTGCGAACATTGCAAATAATTTCAGAAGTGAGTTATTAGGCAACGCAAGTGCCTTTATCCAAAACTAACAGGAAAAAAACTAAAACCATGTTAGAACAATGGACATGTTTAAACACAAGAACCTTTAATACAGTTTTTACAGCATTTTGGATATAAAATGAAGCAGAACTTGCAAAAAGACAAGTGCTAGAAGGATAAAAAGCAAGACCATGGGAATACATGATTAACAAACAGCTACTTGATTTGGCAAGTTTCTTATTTTCATTTCAAGCAGAAAACTGAAGGCGCTGAAGCAGCCCACTGACCGCCTACCTACCTATCAAATCTGATAGTGGCATAATCCGTGTGACTTATTAAGAGTTTCAATTAGAAGGAGCCCCCATGTATGGCTATGCCTCCCACCTGCAGCCACTGGGCTTCTGCAGGCAGGCAGAGAGCTACTGCAGCCTACCCTAATTAATGCTCCTTGGCATGGAGCCATCCCCATCAGGCAGCAGGGACTTTGGGGGGCCAGGGAATACCCCCCTACTTGCCATGACCATCAAAGCCCCACACAATGTGGCCACAAACCTGTAAGGAAGGTCTCCATGAGCTTACTGTGGGTCATTTTCACGATGGTCCTCCCAGAGTAGGTTGCAAGAGTTGGATCAGCACCGTAAGACAGTAACAAGCGGACAATCTCCAAGTGATCATTTTCGACCGCGTCATGGATTGGTCTAGGGAGAAATAAGGAAGATCACAGCACTACATTTTGACTCAACAGTATTACTCAAACATGTTTGACAAGAAACTTCTGACTTCAGATCAAAGTTATTTATAGCAAATAACACTATTAATACAGCTGCCAATTATCTTATTGTTGGTTTCACTTGCGCATCATCCCCTCCCCTCTTGTCTTTTCACAATCATACTGCTCAGGGCAGATATTTCTTCTATGTCTATTCATCGCTCTACATATTTTGAAGGCCGGTAAAATAACTACACTACCGTAACAGAAAGCAGGAGTTTGTGTGAAGCCTCACAAATACCATTTTGGTGCAAGTCACTCTACTGTTCCAAGCCTCTGACAATTTAACAGCGTGTTGCGGATCAAGGGCTACCTGCCTCTGGACAAGCACGGAAATCAGTTACCCAAAGCTCCTAAATTATGCACACAGAAGTAAGTTATGAAAATTTGCTAGGAATTAAACTTCCATGCTATACCCTCTTTAAACAGTACTAGTAAATATATTTGCAGCACAATTCAACCCTTCTACTCACAGAATAGAAAAACATGTTATTTTAAGTTTAGTCCACTCAGACGTTAACGTATTTTACATGGCATGAGCAATCTATACAGGCTCAGACATAGATTTTGTGAGCCTACAGAAGGATTATTCATTAATATACATGCCTGCAATTCCAGGTTTAGAATTCCTTATTGCTAATTATAAATCGCATTAACTTTTGCCTTTAAAATTGATTATACGGAACGGAGAGTTGTCTGGAAGTAGGACATATTACCCTTCAGACTAATGAAGATGTGTTAAAATCCCATCTTTTCCTTAAGACAGCAATGAGCAGGGAACTGAAAAGGGAGTCAAAAGCATGGCCAGCAATCATGGCAGCTCAACTCAACTCTACATTCCTCCTCCTTGATGCTGTCAACACCACTACCCCACAACAAGGCTTTCAAGCTCTCAAACAGATGTATTAAAAGGCAAGGGAAGTAAGGACCACATACTGCCTTTCTGGAAAGCTTTCAGAATGGTGTTACAAGCAGAAGTCATCAGGAAGCACAGAGAAGCAAACCCCTCAGCTCCATCTACCAAACCACGCTTGGCTATCAACCAGGGCCTAAACCCCCTCCTGCACAGACACCATGTCCCACCACTCCTTCTACTGCAGGCAGCATGTCCCCTTTATGTCACCACAGACACCCCAGTGACTGCAGGGCAGAGGAAGGGCAGATCAAACCAGTCAGAAGAGGAAGGCGCACCACTGTTTTCCTGTCTATCCCACAGCACTGATGGTAGGAGGGGGACCCTAATCCACCTCAAAAGGAAGTATGTTCCAGGTGTGTTTACTCCAAGTACTTTCTAGTGGGCTGTGACTGAGGGTGATTAACACCTGTCACACATGAAGCACTCATGCTTGCCTCTGTCTTACTTGAAAACTGCATGCGGTTTTGGTTTTGACATATGTACACCATATACTGACATGAGGAAGCGCACTTGCAGAGTCTGCCGCTCTTTCCCTATGGAGAAATGTCTTATCCCAAGCTGCATGCCTCCTGCACACCCCAAGGCACCAACACAGCAATCAACCAGGTCATCCTTCAGCTGCTGGGCTTAGTCCTCAGTCCAGCCCTTGCCACCCCTCAGACGCCTGGCACCAGAGACTGCAGCACGTTCATGCCTTCAAAGACCCACATGCTGCTCTTTGGAAAGTCACTTTCAAATTTTAAGTCTAAAGAGGTCCGTGAGGATCACTTGCGAAGTGATCCATTTCTCAGGGAAGTCTCTAACATTACACTCACACTATGTGATGCTCTTGAGACAGACAGTGCTGGAGAATCCAGAACTCCCAGGGTCCCCCGCAAGCCATACTCTCCCACCTCCTCCTACTGACTCAGTGCTTCCACACAGAGACAACCACAACATCATGTGCCTACACAGCACCCAGCACATCCAGGATCTGGACAGTGCTAAACATCCCAGGCGATACAACACAAGAGGTAACAAATAATAGGGGTGATGACACAGAGGCTCAAGAAGTATCGGGTGTTTCTAGCTGTCAGCAAGCATCTGAGGCCTGAGCTGTCAGGTCATGACACGCTCAGCATCTACAGCGGGAAAGGTCAGCCTTGCTGCAAACCCTCCTGTCCCCCACTGGGCATGAAGCATCCCTGGCTGACAGTCTGGCAACAGGCACCAGGAACAGATGAGAGTTATGGCTGCCGCCAAATGCTAGGGACGCTTTTTCTCCCCCCAGTCCCTCACTCTAGTGGAGTCTTTAATTTTGAACTGTTTTACATTTTATTTTAGAATTAGGATTTTCTGGTTTTGGGGGGTGGGGTGCAGAGCGTTGTGGATTTATTGGTTTGTGGGTTTTCTTGTTTGGCTTTTTCTTAAACTGAGTCACCCAAGTGGCTTTTGAAGCAGTAATGAATTCAAGATGATCCCTTAACTTATTAAAAACAGCATCTAAATCACCGCCCGGTGTTTCAATCGATTTAACAACACCTGGATGAGTTTATTAAAGGGCACCTGGGCATTCCCCAGGAAGGAAAAATCACAGCGCATGGGCTCTAACTCCAGGATGGGACCCCCTCCCCATTTCTATAGGTCACCCAAGCCAGCACAGTGGTGCAGGCAGGAGCAGACAGCAGGACTGGCAGCGGAGCAGGCAGCAGGGCAGGCAGACCAACCTTTGTTGCCTGCTGGAGCACAAAGAGGCTGCCCCAGGCATGAGAGAGAACTTTACAGAGGCAAGGGGAAGGAAAGGCACAGAAAAGCCGTGCGGAAGGAGGAAGAACAATAAACAGAAAGAAGTGAAGGAAGGAAAGAAAACACTGGCAGGGAGCGGGGGGTGAAAGAGAGATTCCCGATAGATAAAGCAAGGGAAAAAAAAGCAGTAACAGAAAGCTGACAGACTCTTTTACTGGCTAGCACAGCTTCTTGGCAAGCTTGAGAAGGACCATGCAAAGGCACAGCTACTTGTTTGCTTCTCCCACCAGGGCCAGCAGAGGAGGGAGTATTTTTCAGTCTTGGCAGAGTTTAACCATCCTATTTGTAGGATGCAAAAGTGACTACTGGAGACAGCAACTGCTTCAGATGTGAAAAAAAGATTCCCAGGAGTCCTCTCATGGGCTGCTTTGCCCGTATCATCTTTTCCACCCTGAGCATCATGGAAATAAACACTCTATCCCTAATGGTACAGTTAATGGTAGTACATCTTATTTCTAAAACAAACCCTTCAGAAGGCCCCAGAAGGTTCTGAGGACATTTGAGAGCTGCAATATCCTACAGGAGACACACATCTCAACCCTCTCTTGTGTACTCTCAAATTCTTTCTACTATTTTTACCACTACTAGAGTTAGGAAAACATTTAACTGGGGATTTATCCTTCCACCACCAAAATTATAAACTATTTAGACCAGTCAGGGTTTGCTCTCAGCCATTTAGGCACCACCAGAATTTTCCTCACTGCAGTAAGAGGTTTCCTGACTTGCCAACCAATACCATATCTCTGGCATCTTATTTTACTTCCATCTACCCTGTTATGCAATGCTGCCCCATGGAAGAGGCAAAGGCACAAGTTGCAAGAGGGCAGCTACGCAGGATGCCTCTTCTTTAACGCAATTAGCTGCTGGAGGGTATGGCTCTGCCAAGACCAGCTGAAAGGACACAGGAAGAGAGCCATCTTGGCACGGTCCTCCCAGGGAAAAGATAAAAAAGGCTGAGCTCATCAGCTGCCAGCAAGAAGGATAAAGCAGAACTGGCTTTGGAGAGCAAGTCTAGCGAGGGAACTCTGAAGCAACAGAGATGCCTCGCTAACAGGCAGGAGATGCCTGTAGTTTTGGCATACAGCTTTGTTTTTAAAGTGACGTTAGTTCAGCTGAGAAGGTAAGAGGAGAAGAACAAGGAGATAAGGGCAAATACACCGGCAACCATCCTTGCTAATGTCAGGCACTGGCACTGGTCGGTGTCGAGCTGCTGCACTTACTGGGGTCCTGTCAGGGAAGGAAAGCGCTCACCTCTTAAGCACCGTCTATTATTATTTAAAGGCAAGACTATTAAGAGCCCTTAGTGGCTGTGGCACCTCTGAGACAGATCTTAAAGATCTTGCATGTTCTACAATAATCTTTGATTAGCCACTAATTCAGTGGCAGAGTGCTTTTGTATTCACCGTCTGCAGATGCTGCATTTGGAGAGCCACTATCAGCATAGAGTTTAAGGGGGAAAGCATGGAAGACCACAGTATTTAGCTGAGCCAGATGGGAATAGGGCAGACAGAGGGACACCCTGCACTGCAGGCAGCAGCAGGGCAGAGCCCCAGCTGAGAGCGAAGGGAAGGACTGCACCATACCTACATCCCCAGCTGCTGTCACCCCCTTGCCCTGCCACTACAGTGGTTTTGGCTTCACCAAATTCACTATTTCTGATAGTATTAGGAACTAGAGGCTGAAAACCTACCTTATGTACTGAACTCAGACATTCTGGCTGCATAGATGCATAAAAGGTGCACCTTCAGTGCATAGCTACACTGAAGCAAGAGGCTCAGGTCTTTGCTTCTTTTTCACACATGCAAAAGCACCCACACTGATCAGAGCACCTGCAGCACTTGGGACAGGACTGAAAGGAGATGCACAGACTTTGCAGAACTTCACTACACCCTTCACAACCATATGGATATTTTGCTTAGAATGAAGCCACATCCTCACTTGTCACAACTTTGCAGAGTGTCCTCCAAAACATTAACCACAGAGGTGGTAGGCAGCAAGTAACACAAACCAAAGACCAAGTGGATCCAAGTGACACCCCTAGGTGCCATGCCAACAAACCCAGCGTGTGCAGTTACATCGCAGCTTACGCAGTTACGGCACTCCTCTATGCACATTGACCTTAACTGGCTGAACAGAATGAAACACATCCACTGCCACTGTCTGGAGGCACAAGAGCTTCCAGCATGACCAAAAATATCTTTGGCTAGTGGGCTTGTGAGGTGGGAGAGGCAGCAAGAAGGCATGTTCAGTGTAGTTAAAAAAGCAGGGGAGGGGGAGAAGTCTTTGATGGTGGGTTTGTTTGGGGTTTTTTGGTTTTAAGATCTTACTATTTTTCCAAAGGGTGAACATGTTGAGGAATTCGAATTTTAAAAGCAACACAGTTGAGGAAGACTGACACTTTTTTCTGCCTAAAAGTTACAGGAGAAAAACTTACTGAGGCTTCATGAGAGAAATGGGATTTGCCTTACAAATGTCATGATTTACTCTATGGAGACAGAGAAGTCTGGCCCTACCTAAAAGCAGAGGATAACAAAGTTCCTTCCTAGCAGAGAACCTTCTGCTCTCTGTCCTGCCCAACTCCAGGCAGCTAGACCATCCTTCATCTGTGTATTAGATGTGGTTTGGATTCACACTGCCTGCTCGGCAGCTTTTCAAACAAAAAGTAAGTCTGCCATCAGAAAAGACAAGGAACTGCAAGACGAGTTCTGACACTACCGTCTATGATCAGATCATTATTACATTAACTTCCAAAATGCATTTTCCCCAAAACAACTTCTCAGGGTATACAAGCCAAGTTTCTTTCTTGAAAATCAGCTCCATCTGTGAATTGAAATCAAAGGTGGACTCTGAACTGGTGGGTAATTAAAACTGGTCCAAAACTTCCTGGGGTTAATTTTCTATACAGGTTATTCCAGCAAGTGAGGCAAAAATAAATTTGGATTCTTTTTATGGCAACTCACTGCTGCTGCTGCTTAGGTCACATATTAGAACTGGAGACATCAGAAAATGTGGGGCTGTTTTTTCAGTTAAGAGAGACGAGACTTCTTACAAAGAAGTGGGAGCTGGAGAAGGAATCAGACAAGCCATCCAGAGTTCCCATGTTTATCCCTTTTGGGCCATGATGGGCCGGTAACGACTGACCATCACGAACTTCTAACGGGCCCACTTGGGACTTTTGTTTCCCTGGCTCCTCCCTTTCCAAGTTAATAAACAAAGAGCTTAAAAACAAAAGAGGCAGACTCTTAGTTATGCTGATTGTACCTCCCTGGCTATTTGGAGGGTGATAGTGAATGGGATAAACCATTTAAGATAACAAGCTGCAGGGGAGCTTCACAGAATACAAAGCAACCAGTCCCCAAAATGCACAGACTGGATAATGTTCTGCATATGCGGAGGACAAATAATCCCAAAGTCAGCCCCGCAGAGATGGTTAAAGAGGTACTTTAGGAGATACACAAGACAGTTAAAAAAGGTGCAGGAGCAGCGTTTCACAAAGCAAAAAGGAAAAGCTCCTTATGCTGTGAGCACAGGAGCTAAGCACTCCTGCCATTCTGTGAAGGAAATGAAAAAAGGCTAACAGGATAAAAAAGAAAAAAAATCAAAAATATCTAATGAGAAGACAGTTTAACAGTTCAGCAAAACAACTTTTTTATATTGCACATATAGGACTCACACACCCAATCTCCACAAAAGCCTCAAGTGCTCTTAAAAGTAACCCCATTAACAAGGCAAAGCCCGCTTTTTTGGCGCAACTCGAAGGACCTGGAGCACATACGTAAGAGCAGGGCTGCAGCTCAAGTATCACTCCCTCCTGTCCTGCAGCTGGCAATTTCACAGAAAAAGCACAACTTATTAAAATTCCCCGAAGAAAACATATTACACTGAAATCGAGTAACAACAAATGCGTACCCCTACCTCTCTACTCACACATCCTGCCCCAAGAGCAGCAGCAAGCAGGACAGCGTGCAGGGGGGTACTGTGACAGTATTACCTGCTTTGGGGGCTTCATGCAGGATGGGAAGGTAGGACTAGGGGATTATAAAGGCGAGGCATAAAGAGAGGGGGAAGAGGTGCTTCCTTCCAGCATCGTGGCTGGTGGTGCTGCTAACCTGGTTCCATCCTGAGCGCTGCAGTTGACGTCAGCCCCATGCTCAAGGAGATGCCGCACGATGCTCAGCCAGCCTTTGGCACAGGCCTCATGCAGGGCACAGTAACCTGCATTGTCACGATGATTCACATCACACACCTTGTTTTCCAAACAATACAGAACTACTTCCTGGAAATAGGAGGGAAAACAGATACATCAAGTTATTTCTTTATGTTGAGATGCACAGATTCCTCTTGTTGCAGGAGAAGGGGGTGGGAAGGGCAAAACACCAAATCCCTATGATGCCTAAATTACCCTTTTTGAGAGGGGTCAGTCAAAAGGAAAACAAAAGGTAGAGCCGTTGAAAGTCATGTTTATTCAGGAGGCATAGCAGAGACAGCTTGGTCAAAACAGCACCGAGAGCTCTGTGCCCTACAGGGACCTTCCCATAGCCCCCGGCGTCAGGAATCGTTGCAGAGAGGGAACAAATTTCACAGACAAAACTCACACACAGCTTTTCGCTTCTCAAAACTTCCACACGTAAAGCTAGCAGGGAGGTTTTTACTCTTACATCTGCATTTTTTAGTAGAAAATTCTGCAAGCACAACGGCAGCACAGCCGACGTCAGTTTGATTTTAAAAAGAAAAAGTGCATGACCCAAAACAAAACACATTTAAGACACACAAAGGACAGTTTGCTATCGGCAAGCAAAAAAAAAAAAAGCCCGGCTCTATCAAGATCAGGGAAATCCCATTTTCACCCACCGTGGTTTTCTGCATGCAGAACTAAAGCCAGGCACCAGGATCCAATAACGAGCCCAGCGCCGTGGGAAGCCATGTGAATTTAACACAATTCATCTTGCAGTCAAATATACCATAGTCGGGAGCCTAAGCCAGACTCAGCTCTACGCTGCTGTGCGGCCTTGAAACAATGACTGCTCCATCACTCAACCGAAAATTTAGGATGGTGTGAGTCTTCCTCAATTTGTATCAGATGCAAAAGAAAAGACCACCGCATTTCTAAGAGATGCTGTATGTATGAAATAGCCCCCATGTTCCCAGATTAGTGGCAAGCCATTAATTTTGCATTTGCTCCTCTCGAAGGCTGAGTGACATCCTCGCAAAGCCAGACATGGCATGGAGAGGGTGAGTGTTTGCTTTGCCAAAACAAGAGAATAGAACAATCGCTGTTTGCAATGCATTTATTATTCTGCCGTTTCAAAATCTACCGGAAAGCCCACAATAATCTGTGCTCTGGGTATACCTGACTTGAGAACTGGTATCCAGGATACAGCATGAAACTGCTCTTTTAGCAAGCCCTCACTAACCAGGCTAAAGCTAATGAGCTGCCTGTCCCAGGCACCAGAGCATCCTCCTCACCTGACACAGGGACCAAGCGGTCCACCACCTACACCTGATGCAGCCACTGGCTCTTAATGTTCCTGCTAATCAGCCCAAAGGCCAAAAACTGGTCCAGAACGGATGCTGTTTACCCTGTGCTCGCTCGAGCCTGTAAGAAAGGGCTGTGCAAAATTATACCCTGGAGGTATGAATTTTCCTTCAACACCAGACCATCCCGCCAGGCAAATTAGCAGATGGATATAGGTAGCAGAAGCAGCTGCCATATTCAGCTCCACTCTTAGCATGCATTTACCATTTAAAATAGATTCTACAACTCAAAATAAAAGACCTTTCATCTATTTTTGTAGAAAGGAAAGGCTCGTCCTAGGGTGGAATATCTACTACTGGACGAAAAGGCTAATTTTGTCAGGCAATTCTGTGTTAAAGAGGCTATAAGAAGAATGTCATTAACCACAAAATGTAACCATAAAGACCATAAAACTCTACATTGTTAATTAATTAAATGCCTCATTAACTTTTTTTTTTAGCATGATTTATTCGATTTACAAAAAAAATTAGCCATTGCTCCAAATACAGAACACGTGGTGCCACAAACGCACTTTTGGTTTCGCTAGAGAAAGGCTGTGAAAGTGCCACAAGGCAATTAAATGTCTGTTCAGGCGCTCTGTTTAAACTAGCAACCTGAAAATCAGTTGCAGTTAATCCAGAGAGTCAAGCTAGCACTTCTCGAGCCAAGACATGTGCCATCACTGCTTCCACTGCCTGCATTTTGTTAGTCAAATTGCAAACAGCAACGTTAAAAGGTTGCTATGCATACTCCATCCTCATCTACAAAAAGGTGCATTTCACTTTAGTCTCTTCTACCCATGCCCTCAGCAGCTCCTGCTCCTTTTCAAAGGGAAGGGGTCAGCACCCGCTTGCTCATCCCCCATGCCCTGGGCACACATGCTGCCACCAAGAAGCGCTATTCCCTTCTATCCAACCTCGAAACATGGCTCCTAGGAGAAGCACAGCAAGCCCTGTGTGCCAAACCCCAGAAACAATGCTCATTCCCAGGCAGGGTGCAGGAGCCCTCAGGGAGCTGCGCAAGTGCATGAGCTCCTGCAACAGTGCCACCAGCGACCCAGGCCAACATCCTTATGTGAGGCATCCCCAGGGCAAACCCTCTCCCCCTGTTTTCATGAGTGCTTAAACTCTCTGGAAACACACACCATCTTCCCCCTACCCGTCACACACTACACATTCCTCTAATTTCACTGCCTTCCCAGGCAGCATTTAATCCCAAATTCACCAGAAAACTTTCCAAGTCCAGACACACGCAGCACAAATACAGCCAGTATTTCCTCTCCTGTCAAATTCATTTACACAAGCCTTTTGTAAGTTTTTTCCCAAAGACTCTACACTCCCTGTAATTCCCCCTTCACAAAAAGTAAATTACAGTTTTAAGACTACTATTATCTGAACTCATTTGTTTCAAATGGGGAAACAGAACGGATTTGAGAGTGCCCATACACTGGGATGGGTTGCTACCACCCTGATGAAACAAGGCCCAGCACAGAAGCTTAGCGAAGAAAAGGCAAAGCTTCTCACCAGCTTCAGCAGGGTTCTGCTCAAAGTGTACGGATTTGCAGAGCTGAAGGCCATTTGCCGCACTGCCTTTAAGTAGCCTTGTTGGCTGTCACCCTGCAATTTATCTGACCAGACACAAGCTGCATTTGTTCTCCAACGTTTCGCTGCCATGTCAGCTTTTACAAATGAAATCGTAACCACTTGTGTCCTCCTTCCTGCAACTAGCCGTGGCATGTCTGTACTGTGAGACCCAAGAGTAGGGCAGAGGCACCTGAGCTAGCAGCATTTGGGCTCCCTCTGGGTAATAGATACAGTTAATATATATACATATATATACACACAGCTAATATATACAGCTCACCAGCGCTTCTGCATGCCAAAGGTGACAATGCTGCCTCGGTTTGGGGTGGGATCTCTGCACAGCTGCAGGGCATTCTTGCTGCAAAGGCAGGCAGGCTGCCAAGGGCAGGCACGAGCTCACCCGGTCTCAGGGCAGAGCTGTTAGTGCTGCTCTGCCCTATACAACATTTCTGCTGCTGACAGGGCTCAGCGGTACCCTGCGGTGCCAGTCACTTCCAGCCCCAACTCCTGCATCAGCACTCAGCATCCCTTTGCAAGCTGTGGCACTGGTGGTGCAAACTCATCTGCTTTGCCTGCCACCAAGCTGGCAAGGGCCTGCAGGCCTGCCTGATGCCACTGCAGCAGCCATGAGAAGGCCCCATGTGTCCACGAGCACCCAGAGGCTCTGCTTCAGCACCAGCTCCCGACCATCACACTGCAGCCACCAAAGGTTGCTGCCCTGCTGACAGGGATGGCAGAAACAGATGTGTACAGCTGCCACAGGTCACAGACCAGCAAATTGCCTCAACCCATCGAGACTTATTTATTTATTTTTAAACGGAAGCATTCGTAACTTCTTGACCGTTCTAATTTTTCAGGAGACAGAGAGGAAACTGAGCTTTCTACTAACTGCAGTAGTCTGGTTGCTAGCAAGAAAACCACCACAGCTACAGCAGTTCTGCAGCTGACCGAAATACAACAGCTCACCAGAGGCCTCATGAAGTCCCAACAAGACAGCGCAGCCACACACCACTCTGAACCTTGGAAGACACAGACTATGTGAGATCCCAGTAGCAGCTCGGGCACATGGACCAGGATCTCCCCCCGTCCCACACTCCAACAACAACGAGACCCACTGTTGCGCTGTCAACACCAGTCACCCGATCCAGTCAAACAATTGGAGTATTTAAGCCTATTAAAATTGTGGTGTTCACTTGAATTTCAAGTCAGAAAATCAAAATTCCCTACCAGCTGATGATGGGAAGACATGGTGCGCACACAAGGTCAGGCCATGGCCCAAGTATACCCATCTTGGTGAACTCCGCACCCTCAGCTTACTCTAATCAGCCAATGCTGCAGAGAGCTCCCACTATCAGCAGAGCAAACAGAGAGCCCTTGGCCTCTGCTTGAGCAAGACCTCAGCCCATCACTCCGTTTTGGAGCTGCTCCCATTCTGCTGTGCTCAGCAGAGTGCACCAGGCACAGAAAGCGAAGCGCCCATGCGTATTCATCCCAACACACACCATGTAGGAAGGTATCTAGGAGCACGTGCTACAACTTATTCTGATTTTGGATACATAGAAGATTTTATGTCTGTAGGAAATGAAATCATAAAAATTACAGAGCAATGTTGTTAACAACCACTTCTCCTCCTCCTAGCTAGAGCTGAAGTGCCCTGGGTTAGAAGAAGCCTTTGTTTAAGGTAAACAAAACCTTTCCAACAAGCCCTGCCTTCCAGAGCTGGAGGAGACTCCTCCTCACAAAGCTCTCCATCTGCACAAAGGCCATTTTGAGGTTTCAGCAAATCCCCACGGCGGGGCAGGCCCACCTTGGCCCGGGCCGATGCCATCTCCCAGTGCGGGACTCAAACCCAGCTGTGAGGTCCAAGCAGCGCTCTCACCGCTGGGGTGACCCCCGCAGTCACACCAAAGGCAGCAATCGCTCTCTGCAATGGATCACCTCTTCTCCAGATCTGAAGCTGAGCAACAGCGACGCTCATACCTACATGCCCATATTTCCCCAATAAAAGCGTGCTTCAAAACAGCAGAGCTAGGCAATTCATCGGTTTCTGATTTTTGTAGCAACAGGGGGGCCGTTTCATTAGACAACATTGTTCCAGCTACGCCAAGCAGCTCCAGACTCTGAGCCTAAAGCATGCAGAGTGCTCCTGTGATGCATCTGATCATGCAAGAGGACACTCCAAGCGCTACATCCTGTGTCACATACCAGATACTCCTTGGAGGAAAGAACAAAAATAAAACCCTTCTCCTAAGCTACACACTCTTCACAAATAACAAAAGCAGAAAAATGTACAGCTCATTAAAGATCACCATAAAGACAACTTTAAAAAAAGGGAGGAAAAAAGACGTTCATTCTGTTTGCAGATGGTTTATATTTAAAAGGAAGCAAGGGTTAGCAATAAAGCTTTACCCTTCGCTCGTTCACACAGGATGCTGCTGGGTCCCCAGCAGCTGACCCAGCAGCGATGGAGACTCGTTCCCACAGTGACTTGCCTCCAAACCCCATGTGCCAGGGAAGGGAACGCAGCAGGGAAAAGGAGGGGCCTGCAAATTTCAACCACTACCCTCGAAGCTGCTGCTTTGCAAAATTTCCGTCTATAAAACTGGAAATTGGGGGTTAACTTTTGAAGGGAAAATAACAGCCATCAATCCGTCCGGGCACTGAGGGTCCTTACCTCATACCCGAGGCGTGCTGCCCGCTGCAGTAGTGTTTCCCCTGCGTTCTTATTGACAATAAGCCTCCGTGCTTCGGGCGGCATGGGTCGGCTCGGGGTGGTCTCCTGAGGGGGGCTCGCAATCGGCAGCTGCGGGGGCTGTGAGACGGGTAGTAATGAGGGAGTCTGCTGCAGGCGATCGCACAGCTTCTGCTCGTACGACTTGGCTGGTGAGGAGTCGCAGTCTGAAGTAGGCTCTGCTCGCTTCCTGACTTTCCTCGTTACCATGACCTGTCAAAACCATCATTGAGGGGAGGTTTTTATCCTTGTTTTTAAACAATCCAGTGATGGGATTTTATTTTGCTAGCAAAGAATTACACTTTCCTACTCATACTTAATTTTTTGTGACAGCTTTTAAACACAAGATGCTTCACCCCCCAATAGTGCCTTTAAGTCAGGTTAAAGAAAAGCAAAAACAGAATGTGCAAAGCACGCGCAGATGAATTTGAATTCAATCTCCACTACCCTGCATGTATGACACTGCGCCAGTTTTAAGCAGGTTGGCTCTGCCTTCCGGAGACTGGTGGACAATTAAGTCTAAATAAAGATACCTTATCTTCAGCATTTTCGATATCTGTGGTGTCATCCCCTGTCAGAGATGACCTCCTTTTCCTCTCCTGCAGTGCCAAGTGTTTTGTTTTACACTGACGTTTCCCTGATGGCTTCTCACACTCGCTGTATTTCTGCAGCAGAGATGCATGTTGGAAATCCTCCTCTTCGTCTGTGTACAGCCCATCTGTCTTCCGGCCTTCTTTAATTTTCTGCTGTTTGGCAGCCAACCTCGAGGCTGGAGTACAGCTTGGCTGCGCCTGCCTTTTGCCGTTTGCATTGGTGGATGAAAGGCTCTTCATGTGCGGAGACATTGGGAATACGGGCAAGCCTAAATGGGAAGGAAAGGCATTACACATCGCATGGTGTGTTAAAAGGAAAACGCATTGCTAGCACTTAACACAAGCTCCTCGACTGCTGAAGAGATCTATCAATTACATTTTCAAATCATTAATATTTTAAGCATTCCACATTCAAACTGTAAATAGCATCCTGCCAGCTAACGTTACGTTAACAGTTGTAACGCTCTGATAAAAAACGCTAAATGAAATGCCCCATGCCGGGGCACTGCAAAGGCCATGCCATCGCAGCCCAGCCGCTGCAGGCAGAGCCGAAAGCCGCTGCCTCGCTGGGGGAAAAACTCTCCTGCTTACCTGGAACTGCTTTACCTGAAGGGGAACCAACTCCTCCAGCAGCCTGGGCCTGGCCGGGCTTGCCCGCCTTTGGCTAGGTGTGGTAGCAGGGCAGATACATGGATGGCAGGGGAGGAGGGGAAGCAAGAGAGGCAGGAAGCACGGGACAGCACCGGTAGGAAAATTGAGCTTAGCCTGAATAAGATGGGGAACATTTCCTTGGCATCATTTTTACTCAAGAAAGAAGCAAAGAGAAGAAAGGCTACTCAAAGAGACATCCCTGCAGAAGACCTGCGCAAACTCCATCAAAAAGTATGTGGATTTCCCAGGAAAAGCAATCAGCTGTATTTTCCCGATGACTCCATCCAGAAGCGAGACTTTCTATGAGACCAGACAGTCCTGGGACATAGAGTAGCTAAGGCACTGCCACCCGCAGCAGGGCTGTGTTCTCTCCAGGGGTTAGCTCTTACAAACTGGATCCCACAATCTGGGCCACATGCAAAAAGCATGGTTAGTTTTTTTTCCCCTCAGAGTGCAAGCAGGTTTGCAACAAAACAAGGACAGGAAAGTTGACTTTTTATAGTATGAATTTCCCTTGGGAAGAGAACTGAGGTGACCTCAGAACCAACTCCTCTGCAGAAAAATTAAAGGTTGTTGGAAAGGAAGGGACACTTCAGCAGAACAATACCACACCACTGAGGGAAGGTGCGGAAAAAGCCCTGAGCACTTGAAAGAGGCTCCTTTGCTCTCAGAAGTCTCTGAAGTGATGTTACTTTCAGAACAGAAGAGATGGCAGGAGCAAATAAGGCAGCTGCTCAGAAAGGAGAGATCTTTTCTGAAATAGACTCGATCCAGAGCCCAGTCGATAGAAAAGAAAGTAAAATCTAGAATGCGCTTGGCGGGCAGCTTCACACTTTTGTCTTCCCTTAAATAGACCTGTGAAAGCAACTTGCAGAAGGCTTTCTAGATTAAAAGATGAAAACAGAAATCCCTTGGATCTTTCAAGACACTTTCTAGCAAAGATGCATAGCACAGCCAAGCAGATGTCAGGGAATTTATGGGACACACGATGTGCAGATTGTTCAGCAAAAACCCACTGAGTTTTTTAGGCTTTGCAATCCTGAAGGAAGGCGCCCAGTCGTAGGCTGAGCCTATGGATGCAAGGCTGTCTTTCCAACTCTGCAGACAGCATGAAGAAATCAATGTTTAACTCTCCTGTTCCAAACTAACCTCAATGGAGTAGCACGTGAGAAGCCCAATTCCAATGCCAAGTTATTATCATTCTCTACTTAATCACTCACTAAAAGAATTCCCAAGATGAAAAGCAGCAGCAGTGAGGTATGGTGAGTGCAAAGGGAAGTAAGAAACTCCTGCATGCAGAAAAAGTAGAACAGAAAGAGAAAAACCTCATAGGTCTGGAAAAGGATAGAAACAGCAAAAGGATGGAGGAATAAAATACACAGGAAGAGAAGTCTATCTCAAAAAACTGCAGGCTTGCCCATGCAGGGACACTGAGGCATCAGAAGCAGAAGTTTAATTGCCACAAAGTGTGTACTCCAGCCTGCAAGCTCCACATAAACTGCGCTCCACATTCATCCTCCACAGTGGTGACACAGCAGGCACCTGGCAAAGTGCGTGTTGCAGTGAAGATATGGAGAGTAGCAATGCTATGCCCAGGAGCTTCAGGATCAGTAACGCTGCAAGAGGCCAGCGTTATCCAGAAAAATCCAAGCATCAGACTGTGAAAACGGACAGAGAAAAGGCAAGTGCACAATTCTGGAATCCCACCCCATCCTTCTAACCACTATGTATGTGAAGGGAGCAGAAAAAAACAACAGTGAGCAGGAATACCCCTGAATACCCATGGATAAAAACAATCTAATCCAAACCCGAAAAACCCAGACCTCTGACTGATGTGGGCTGTGGTGAGCCTGACTCAAAGCAGGACTTGCCTCCCTTCCCACAAGGGTGGGATGCAGAAAGGTCCATGTGGAAAAGCAGCTGCTGCCGCGTCACCTGAATGCTCACTTGTTTGGCTCCCACCCCGGCAGCTGCCCCCTCCTGCTTGCCAAGCCAGCGGCTGCCGTACTGCCTGCAACCAGAGGCAGTTCCAAGAAGCAGGCAGCAGCTTTCCAAGTGTGCTACATCCTCCCAGTTCCTCTCCTCGGGGCTTTAGTTCCTGTGCTACCCAGGTCTTCTCCTTGCGCTGGGTGAGCAGCTGCAGCTTCCTTGGAGACTGTTGGAGAGCTGGCTACCACACCACTGGCAGCATCAGAAGGTTATTCCTCAGCTAGGACCCCAGCAGAGACCATAGTTCGCACCTCAGCCACAGGTCCAAGCAAGCAGCATGATGCCCTGAAGTTGCAGACCTGCTGCACCCTGGAGAGCCAGTACTGCCAACGTTACCTAGTGAGATCATAGAACCATAGAATGTTTGGGGCGGAAGGGACCTTAGAGACCACCTAGCTCCAACACCCCAGCCACGGGCAGGGACACCTTCCACTAGACCAGGTTGCTCAAAGCCCTGTCCAATCTGTCCTTGAACACTGCCAGGGATGGGGCAGCCACAACTTCTCTGGGCAACCTGTGCCAATGTCTCAACACCCTCATAGTGAAAAACTTCTTCCCAACATCTAATCTAAATATACCCTCTCGCAGCTTAAAGCCGTTCCCACCTTGTCCCATCACTACTTGTCCTTGTAAAAAGTCCTCCAGATTTCTTGTAGCCCCCTCTAGGTACTGGAAAAGATGCTCTGAGGTCTCCCCTGAGCCTTCTCTTCTCTAGACTGAACAAGACCAAGTCTCTCAGCCTGTCTTCATAGGAGAGGCGCTGCAGATCCCTTATCATCTTTGTGGCCTCCTCTGGACTTATTCAAGCAGGTTCATATCCCTCCTGTGCTGGGGGCCCCAGAGCTGAACACAGCACTGCAGGTGGGGTCACACATGAACAGAGTAGAGGGGCAGGATGACCTCCCTCAACCTGCCAGTCATGCTGCTTTTCATGCAGCCCAAGTTATGGCTGGCCCTCTGGGTTGCAAGCACACACTGCAGGAGCACCTTATAATTACGTTTCAGCATTTAAAGGGTGGCTACAAAGAAGATGAAGGCTCCCTTTTTACAAGAAGCCACACAGAAAAGAGGAGGGGTAATGGGCACTACTTACCCCTAAGGAGACTCTGGTTGGACTTAAGAGGAAAATTTTTCCCAATGAGAACAATCAGCCATTGGAATAATCTCCCCAGGGAAGTGGCAGATTACCCAACATTGGACACTTTTAAGATTGGGATAGACAGAGTGCTGGGACATCTTGCCCAGATCATGCTTTGCAAAGGAAGGCTGAACCAGATGATCCTTGAGGTCCCTTCCAACCTGGTATTATGTGATTCTATGACTCTTGTCAACCAACATCCCCAAGTCTTTCTCCTCAGGGCTGCTCTCAATCCATTCTCCGCTCTGAAATTATTTTTGGCAAGCCACATCCCAGCTTTCATGATTCTGACCTGCAAGTGAGGCTACAAGGAGGCAACAGCCAGAAGTGTCATTGAGGGAACATTTCCGGAGGCCACGACTTGGTCATCCAGCCAGCATGCACTGACCAGGGAACAGAGGGGTGGCAGCCCAGTGGTGGCTTGCAGTGCAATGCATGACTTGTCCACCTAAAATCCTGGGTTGAACACAACTGGAGCAACAAGCCCAGAAGTCAGCCTTCTCCTTCTTCCTGCAGATTTGCAGGCAGAAGCAGCAAATCATCCTGCTGTTGGACTAATGCTTCTCTGGTGTAGGGGCCCACTTGGATGCCTTGTTACAGGCCACTTCTTGGGATACAACCGGCTTCCCAGCAGCAAAGACTGCCATGTTCACAGGCACAGGAACCAGCTGTTCCCAGCCCCAGAGCACAAAAAGCTGCAAGAGACAGGGTATATTCTTGTACTCATGATACCTGCTTGTTTAAGAGAAGTCTGACAACTTGTCCTATGCAAGAAAGACAAGCTGAAAGTCTCCATCTCCATGCAACTGCCATGCAGGATGCTCTGTTGCACAACGGGGAAAATGTCCTCATCCTAATGAACTAATTAAAAGGAGATCCAAAGGTTTACACTTCAACTGGATGGAGGAACATCAGCAAAGTGACCTCAACAATCTCCAATGCCTCTGCACCATGAATGGCAAGGCATAATCTAGTCAGGTTTGTGGGTTCTGGGCTTCCAAACCCAAGAGGTTTTTCATAGCCACAGGGAAACTGAATCTGAATGCCATTGGGAAGGGTGCGTAAGTGCATAAATCGCAAGCCAAAACTTTTTCTTTCCCGAGGTCATGCGTTAGAGAAACCTGTCGCTGCCACAGGAGGCATTACAGGGCAGTTAGAGCATCCTTAGACAATGTGGCTTCTTGTTAGCAACCCTCATTTAACCTCTACAAAGTGTCTCTTTCTGAAAGTACAAAGGTGATTGGTAGGGGTGTTTGAGCCAATACCACGCTTGCCAAAGAAGTGCATAAAGCAAGGGAGTAAGAGTCAAAGCTCCTTTTAAAGTAAGTTCTGATCTCCTGCTCCACAAATCCTTTTGGAGAACCTTCCCCACCAATAAGCATCAAAGTTTGGGGATTTCTGCCCTCAGATAACCCTACTGAGGGAAAACATGGGTGCGGAGCTTTAGGATAGAAGGGAAGTCAATACATTTGCCTGTGACTGTTTCAAAGATGCTACCCAAGAAAACTCTCACTAGTGCAGGATGATCTGGACTTGGTCCTTTCCATGGCATGGAATAAGAGGATCCACTCTACGTATGCTTCCCTCTTTTGAGGGGATCTCAGCTGAACTACATGTGGAGGGTGAATATCTACCAGTTTGATGAAGCTCTCAAGCCTGTGAAGGAGAAAGGACCCCAAACATCCAATTCAGAGCTCCCAAAACCAGCCTTTCCTCAGAAGCAGGCAGAGGACCTGGAGGGGTAAGAGGAGGAGAAGAAAAGTATTTGCAACCTGAAAAGCTGAAAGAGGAGACAAGGGCTCCCTGCTCTGCACAGAGGAGATGGGGATTCACGATGAGTTGCAGGGGACACATGAGTGGTTATCAGCTACGTGAGCTGCATGCTGCCATTCCCTACCAGTTCTCCAACCAAGCTACAGCAATAAATGTCACAGGGAAGGGGAAAAGCAACAGCAGACAATGTGCCTAAGGGCAGAGGACAGCAGGGACAGGAGAGTGACCTGTCTGTCCAAAAGGAAAATCTGGCAGATTGTCTCCATGGGCTCTCCCCCAGGATAGGGAATGAGCAGAAAAGGGAGAGAAGATGGGGAAAAGGAGGAAGTGGAGTGAGGGGGAAAGAATCAGCTGGAAACAAGTCAAAGAAAGCTGATGAGCTTTGAAGAAGTGACCCTTTAGGAGAGAGCTGCTTGGAAGATCTCTGCCTAAGGGCCAGGGACTGGGGCCACAGAAGTTTACAGGACATGCCCATGTGAACAAAGCATCCTCTTTGGGAGGAGAATGAGCTTTGCTCTTGAGCAATATGCCCTGGGAAAGGCAGGGAATCCCAGCCGTGCTGAGGGTGCTGGAGGCGTTGGGTTCTTGAGATCAAGAGCTGCTAGCTGTGTTTCAGAGGGTCACAGCCCCTCAAATCCTACATCTAGCTAAACACTCTTACACCAACTAGCAGCCTCTTCACTGCCTCCCTTGCATGCCCACGTTGCATGCCCCCCCGCCCAGCTCTCCTCTAGAGATATAAACTTCATCTTCACGTTATCTATGAAAGAGTATTTAAAGCCAAAACACACACGCACATGCACAAACACAGTTACACACACATACACAAACACATGTTCTGGTCTACCAAATATCAGCTACAATGCAATTCTTAAAGAGGAGTTGTCAGTCCTTATACAAATGGACATTTACAGAAATATATATATAATGTTTTAATAATAATAATAAAAAAGCTCTTGACAATTCCTTAACATTGGTGGCAGCATGCGTCACTAAATGCTAAAGCCAGCTGGTTTCCCTAGTAGTGTCTGCATACCTTGTTCATTGTCACTTGTTTTGAGGGACTCTTCAGACCAACTTCTATTGCTTTTGGCCTCTGACCTTTTCTTGGTGTGCCTTTCTTCTGTGAAGTCTTTGACCTTTGCAGTGGCCTCTGGCTGAACAGCCTCAGCTAAATCTTTCCTGCTTTGCCGGCCCAGCTTGCCGGACGGGGATCTCTCTGGTGACACCTGCTGCTCCCATAGTTCCCTAAGATGCTGCAGGTGACGCTGCTTTTTGGGATGGAGCCCTGTTAATTCAATGCACACCTTCAGGTTGGTCACCTCATTACAATTGGGCTCTTCTAAGTGGTTAGAGGAATTGTTTGTCATTTCCCTCTCAGGCCAGTCATCTAATGGAAAAATAACTAAAAATTAATCAAAAAGCCCCCTCAACTTAAAACAAAAGCTACATTTCACTTTCGGGGCATATAGTCTCAGCTTTACCACCACACTATGCATTTTAAAGGTTCGCTCATTAAGGGTTACATGCACTACAGTAACTTGCACTGCTGTGGCTACAGTGTCCAACGACTAGGGCTTTACCCTTATATACCAAGATTTTTATATATATACATATATATACACACATATATATACATACATATATAAATATATATATAATTTAAAGTGAAATGACAGTGCTCACATTAGTAACTATCAAATTCAAAAATGGAAACACATTAAGCCAAAAGGACGTTCCTTTCACAAGACATTCCTTAAGAGAGACCAAAGCAAAATGCTGTCTTACCTTTAGAGTTCTTCTTCTTTTTTGCTTTTGATGTAGGTTCATCCTGCAGTTCATCCACAAAGCTTTCATTTTGGCTGCCATCATTTTGCACTCTCTCACCAGAGTGTTTACGCTTCCTGTCCAGACGTGGACATGGGTGTTGGCCAATATCTTCTGTTGACTGGTCGTCCGCTTTTTCATATATAGAATGTCTCTCTAAGTAACATTTCTCATTTGAGAGATCTTTTTCCTCTGGAGTTTCAAGAAAGTGACCTTGGTTGTTTTCTGCACTAGTAAAGTTACCTAAAAACAAAAAACCAAACACCATGACCTAATAAATACAAAACAATTCATTGTGAGCAAGCTATGCTCTCTGATCTCTTCAGAGTCATCTCCATCATGACTTATGTATGCCTCATGAGGCATGCAAATAAACACAAAATTGTACTTTGGAATAAGACTCCTCTGGTCAGCCTAAGGCAGCAGTTTTCTCACCAGTTAAGTACAAAACCCCCAACAGCACAACACTTTCTGTTGTTTTTACATCCATTTAAGAAATACAATATTCAAAATACCTGTATCCATAGAAACATCACAATATGTTATTTCAAGTAAAGAAACATCTTTGGGTATCAAAAGCACAGACCCTTTCAGAAAGCAGCCTCACCCCACAAAAACATGGTAAATAACAATAACACAAACTCCACTTTGCAATGACTTTGTTTTCAAAAATACCATTTGATGATACTACAGTATTAGCCTTTTGCTAGTTCCTAATTCTTCCCCAACTTCCTGCATCAAACTGCAGAGTCCGACTTAAAAGCATTTATCCCTTCTTTTGGAGATATAAATGGGATATGGAGCACACACACACATACACAGGAATGCCACCAAGAATAGCTGTGATATTTTGCAAAAAGCACTACTTGAAACCAAGGTTATAAAAAGGTTCCCTCACTTCAAGCAATCAGCCAGTCACTGAACATCACATGATCTCAGTCACCTCCTCTTAAAAAAGATCTCACTTTTTTCAGGGAGTATTTCCAGCAGCAGCGAGCTATGAAAAGCTTACTAGAAACCAGTCTGACAAAAGAGCCACAAAAACACCCCATGCTGCCATGCTTGCCCTAACTTCAGCTTCCCCTCTCCGATACTGCTGCCCCAAATTTAGAGACAGCTTAAGCAATTTTAAATGTGACACGTAATCATCACCTTGAGTAGGCATTATTTTCCTGGGTTTAACCAAGCTAGCCAAGGCACGGTTAGGCAGACACACAGTACAGACTGAAACATGGTTAATCAGCTTCCTATTTACAAGTCTCAGAAACAAGCTTGTCTTCCCATGTGTTTTAGTTCTCCTGGCTGACCAATACTCTTTCAGCACATCTGCTGCTGTTTGGCAAACTGCACGCTCCATCCTACTTCCCCATGGCTCACTGTCCCTTTTCCTCTTTCTTCTCCTTGCTCTTCCTCCTTCTCCAATTTCCCTTCTTGCAAATTCATCTGCTAGTTTTCTACCTGGACTCCTGATAGCTCAGTTTCCCTTCCCTCCCCATTCTCACTCAGCCTCCTTTCCTGTGCAGCCTGGCCCTCAACTTCTGCTCTTCCTCCTCCCCAAGGCAGATGTTGATCCCCTGCAGCCCCCTTTCCCCTCCTCTTCCCTCGGAGACCCACCACATGAACATCCAAGCACTGGCAGCCCCTGGATGCAACCCAGCTCTACCTCACCTAACCTTAAGAGCACCTTCCTACAGCTCTGCCAACACCTTCTGGTTTCACAACTGTCCTTGAAGCACCTGTTGTCAGCAATGGAAGGCTAGGAGGGGGAGAATTCTCATGAGATCATTCATCACCATAACTTGGAAATGGTTCCAAGTAGTACCTAGGGCTCTGGAGATGTTTGCAGGCACCCCGCCATCATTTTTACATTGCTTGGGAAGCTGTCTGCAGGGCTGCTTTATAAAACAGCCGAAGATATCTGGCCAAGAAAAACCAAAACAGAAGTAGACTTTTTCCAGGCGAGCGGGACATTCAGGCTATTCTGCCGTTTGGCGATGCTCCTCTCCACAAGGCCACCTGGCCAACACCTGCTCCCTTCAAGACTTTAAAGTGCAGTTTGTCACACTTCCAGCCAGCAATGCTGACGTGTTGCAGAAAATGGGTATCTCAGCTTACTATGACTGCGCCTCTGAATCGCCAGTGTCCTCCTGAACCAGAATCTGGCAACATCCCATGCTTGCACATGTGGCATGAAGATGCTGCCCAACAGCTGTATCCTATAACCACATCAACAGCACCAGCAGTCCTGTTTCACGCAGCAAAAAAGAAGCTGGACCAGCCATGTTTTAAGTATCACTTTAGAAATTATTCTCTCCAATTCCATTTTACATTTTTAATGCTGTCTGCTATTTTCCCCCATTTCATAAGGAAATATAATACTTATATAGTCAGTTTCCCTAAACAGATGAGGTAAGCGCACTCTCTGCCATACTCCCACTGTTTATATCCTTCTTGTCTCCAGCAGCACCAGCAGCTACACACCATGGCTCATGCTAAGAGTCACTAGTTCGGGACAGCTTTCCTGCTCCTAACCCTATCTAGCCTGAGAAAAGGCAGGCACATCCTGACCAATTCCCACAGAAGCTTTTGCAGGGTCAGAGGAAGTAGCAGGCTGGGGGGGGTGGGAGGGTTGACAGTCTTAATCTTTGGGGCTTGCAGGAAACAGCAAGCTAATTCCAGCCTGCCACCACTGAAAGCAACCCGCTGCAGATTAATTCCTTCTCTATCTGCAAGAGGACTAGGCAGAACGATGCCAAGCACTGCTCACTCAGACCGTCCATGCTAAAGAATCAAAAGGAGGGGAGAGACATTTGCTGTAATCTCACTAATAGCTTGTCACCGTTAGCATTTCTCCAGGGCCCCACATGCTGGGGAGAGCAGCACACACCTACTGAAGTTTATCCAAAAAGCCCGCGCTGCCAGCAGCTCTCTAACATCTTTGCCTCTGCTCTCCAGTCACATGAGGGGGTCCCCCGAGGCAACCAGAGCTACATCTCCCTGGCTGCCAACCCAGAAATCCCTCTCGAGGCCTGCCCGATGCACACACGTCTCTAAAACCTCTCCCTCTAGATGTGGTTAAGGCCATTAAGATCAGCGACATCTCCGCACATTAATCCGGGTTGTGTAATCATCCTGCATCGGCACAGGAGGACAGCGAAGCCGTGGAGCCATGCAGGAAGCGTCCTTGCCTGGCTGCTCCGCTGCCGATGCTCCCCACCTCTTCCACAGCCGGATTTTCACCACGAAAGAACAAAGGTCAGTCGCTGTTCAGGACACAGCATAACCCACAGGCTGTCAGGCTCCATACACAGCTTGTACCGACATGTTGCATGCCCAGAGGTTTTTCCCCTTGGCAGAGCAGCGGCCGCCTACAGGGTGCAGGCTCTATTAATATTTTACCACCGGATTCCACTCTGTCCTCAAACTGTTTTGCAAGCAACCCAGATCAGACGCAGTGTCTCCCCAAATTAAGATATAAATGTCAACAAGAGGCACAGCAACATAAGCATATCGTGCAAGCCCAACAAGGACAAGGAGAATTTATTTGCTTTTGTTCCCCCCTGCCATGTATCTACAACATCCTTTTCTCCACGCCAGGAAGAAAACAACAACAAAATTCTTCTGAGTTTTCGTATCATCATTATTCAAACAATGACAAGGTAGACAAAAACACAGGATAAATGCTGAGTTCTCATAGCAACACACCTCAATGAGTAAGGAGATTAAACTCTTAAATGTGTTCCTTCCTCAAGCCTCCAGCATGTGCCAGTGTCACACCAGCTGTAAGAGCCACCACCAATTCAAACCATTTCTCACTGTCCTACCAGTCTAGAAACAAGGAAGAATTAAAGAAGATGCTTCTTCAGGCATAGTTTCTGCCTGAAGCAGTATCTCCTCCTTAGTGCACAGGCTACAATCTCGCGAGAAACAGTTACACACACGCACACACATGCTATCCACAAAAAAACTTTCCTTCATTTTTCCATCTTCCTGTTGCTGTCAGCTGCCTGAGACCAGGCCCTCCCATGCAATGCAAACAAGGAAACACATCTTAGTGTTTAGGCTGCAATTCTCTTGTTCAAATAACATGGCAGCTAAAAACAGCCTTTCCTCTTCCCTGGAGCAACCTCTCATTGCACTCACTTACAGAGGCACCCTTTATTCATCCAAGGATGGTAATGACTATCCAAATGCTAAAACCCAGTATTCAGCACGGAGATCGCACCATCAGCAAGAAGTTCTGTGAAGTCACCTTCAGCATCCAATTCTGAGTACCCCATGGAGAAGAGGGAACCCAGATGAGTTCATTTTTCCTTCCCAGTTCCTCTGGTTGGGAGCTTTCCACATTCATTTCCTACTGCCCAAGCCTAGCATACTGCCCAAGCAAGCAACCACCATTCTACCATTTCCCCTGCACTGGCTTTTGTTTCTTCCCCTTTTTCCTTTTGCACTATGTCCTGTAGCAGGAAGGTAATAACTGACCAGGGCAAAGGACATGTTTACTGTCTCCATCTTTCATTTGTTCAGGTATACACACAGGCTGGACTGGAAAACAGGGGATTACCATGCAAAGGGACACCGGCGTCTCGCTCAGATGCTGAGCACCAGCTCTAAAGGCTTTGGCACATTATACCATTTACTTTCACACACAGAAACTGGTTTAACTTTTTCCTCATGACCTCACACCTTAAGATCAGGCTTTTAACATGTCAGGTTTTATTTTCCCCAGATCAGATTTAAACGGGCAGTGTCCTCCTCTTAGAAAATTAGATAAACAAGTAAAATCATGCCTCCAGATCAAGAAATTCACAGATTGTAGAATTTGTTCAATCTTTCACACTTGGGTATGATTTTCAATACCGCTACAAGAGCTTTGTTATGAACCAACATGCGATCATCACATGCCCGTACTGATGCGCATGTCCATGCCAATAGCTTAAATCACTTGATCTCTGAACAATCCTATGACTCATGACATATGCATCCCATAATTTATCATGTTTGTGCTATGGAAATGCACCAGAGCAGCATCGCCTCAGCAACATTTACGAGTCACCTTGGCAACAAAGCAGCTTCGAGGCTGCTCTCAGAACACCCGGCAAAACCTAAACGAGATGGGAGAGAATTAAAGCACTTCTACTTTACTCCTTGGGTTTAATTGCTCATTAATCAGCTAACACGGCTACCTCCCTTAAATTAAAAAAAAAAAAAAAAAAAAACTGGAAAAAATAAAAACAAAGAACAAAACCCCATCTTCTTTACCCTCCTCCAGAAGGCACAATGAAGCTTAAGAAGACTCTTGGTACAGCAAAGCCATGCACCACCAAGTCAGAGGGAAAGTTTAAGGAATCTAATATTTTGCCTTCATTTACTTCCAAAAAAAGTCCATCCCTATATATGCTGTACAGCTAAGAAAATGAGCAGGTCCCAGAGTAAGCTAAAAAAAGGAGTTTCTACCCTATCAGATGCCTCTATAAGCATCACTTGCCTGTTATTTAGCCTTTGTTGTTGTTGTTGTCATTGCAATGGTAGATTTAGAGGAGCCGAGGGGGTGAGCAGGTGCTAGGACCCAATGGGCTCCTGCACTCTGCAACAAGGCAGCAGCACGGAACCCCACGAGCCGGCTCTGTGCTACAATCACAGTTTCAGTTGTGGTTTTCCTCTTCCCCAGCAACACTGGCCAGGTGAAGTACTTGTGTCCAAAAGCTAACTGGTTTTGCTCCTGAATCTCCCGCTCACACACATAAAGGCACATCACCTGCTTTTAGCCAGCGCTGGATGAACGCTACATAAAATGAGGTGAAACATCTTTTCAGCAGCAGGATTACTTGGCAGAAAGGAAAATGGAAGAGGTTGCAAACCGTAAGCTAGTCCCAACTGAAGGGCTTTAAAGTCAAACACACCAACAGTGTGGTGAGAAATTGTAGGTAAAGGGAAGGCAAGAGGTAAGTAGCTCCGGCTCTTGCTGGTGGTGAACGAAGGGAAGAGCAGGCAGAGCACATCATCTCTTTGCTAGTTGTATCGTGAGAGACGCATCACAACCAGTGACAGCTCAAGATGCACCGGAGCACAAGCCACTACACTAGAGGCATTTAAGAAGCGTGAAACGGCTTCTTGATTTATCAGCTGCTATCCCGAGGGGCAGGAGGTGAACCATCACAATAAAAAACTTTTACAGAGACCTGAATCCGTATCAGTTAAGTATTTGCCGTTATAGAGGCAGGCATACAGAAGAGGAGCTCCCTCAGCAGAGCACATCTGCACCTTTAGGAGTTCAGACCTTCCACTCAACTCTTTAATAGCCCGTTAAGTCAGAGCTAATTCGTAGAGGAGAGGAACATACTAATGTAAGACTGAACATACTTTCCCTGCATTTAACAGTCTCAAACACACTTTAGCCAGCAGATTCAAGTGCTGCAAACCTCACTAAATCATGAATTTAATGAGGCACCGTATTCAGCCTTTTGCAAGGATGGAAGGCGGTGTTTCAGCAAACAACGATGCTCTAGTGCTCTTTCTTCCCACAGCCCCGCCAAGCAGACTCTCCCTCCCTGCCCTGCACTGATCCCTACCTCACAGACCACTGTCCCCCTCTCATCCCCTGGACCCCTCTTGCCCTGCAGCCAGAACAAGTTGGCAGGACCCCGCTGCTCTGCAGCTCTTTATGCTTTCCAGCACACTCAGGGTGAGATTTAACAGAGGATACCACCAAGGCACCCTGAGCCCTCTGACAAGCAAGGAAAGCTGCAAGGGGGACAGCCATGGCAGCAGCCTGGCGAGTTCTTGTCTTTAGCACAGGGACAGCAAAGGCAGCTCTGCCTTCCTTCCAAGATCTGCTTCAGTATCGCTTAGAGAAGGGAAAGCCTGACTGACTCTTCCGGGAGCTCAGCGTGCCTCTCCCCACCCTGGTACCTTCTCTACTTCCACAGTTAAAACTTCCCCTGGCGATTCTGCCAGGCCGATTTTTGTTGAGGCTGTTATTTCAGTGACAGCAATACCACAGTAACTTGATTTAGGTGAATAACCAAGTAAGTACAACTGACCAGCATGCTCTTTGCCAAAAGCATTAACCAAAGACCAGAACAATAATTCAAAGTTATTAAATTGCCTGAACAAAATTTTCTACTAGCCTGACTCATGAATCTCCACCTACAGAAGAGCACACTCAACCACCGAGTTACACGTGCACACACACATACACAATGCAGTCTGCAGTGATTCCTCTTGTTTTGCAATACTTTCAGCATAGTCAGGTTTTTTTTTCCCCGAGTTGTTCAAAACCAAGTAGCAGCAGGAGGAACTGATCCGTTCCTTAGTTATATAGGTAAAATAAAAAACAAAAGGGAAATTGATGCAAGCCACATGCTTACTGAGAGGGGTTTTTTTAAAAAAAAGCTGTTTTTCTTGCACACAGTAAAAAATATCCCCTAATACCATTTACTTCTTGAAGCTTCTCTTACTATTAGGACAATGTCACTAGCATGCATTTTCCATAGTCCTCCAACACCTTGCCACAGCCTGGAGGGACAGCCAGCTCCATGGGGAATTTTGCAGCCCCCCACCCGCCCATGAGGACCTGCTGCACACATCCCCAGCCACTGCAACAAGAAATCACCCAGGCAAACCAGCTTCTCACCACCTGGAGTTTTACAGCCGGCTTTTAAAGGTAAGCCAGCCTGGTAGATCACGTCTTTTCCCACTCTCCACCACCCTTCTGTCCTCCATACCCACTCTGCCTGAATGCTGTGAAACTGGCATCTCCCAGCACTACAGTAACTTCAGGAAGCTGAACCGCTTTTTGCCTCCCTCTCTTCCCCCACTTCCTTTCTGCATTTAAAAAAAAATCTTGGACCTTTACCTCCCCTGGTTGATGTGGTACCGCATCGATTAAAAGGACAATCTCTTTAACGTGGTAATTTCAGTGACAGTTAACTATCTCCTGAAAAGTAGGTACAACTGTAATCAGTAACTTGCAGACCCCAAAACAAGCACAGAGAGCCCCAGCTATGGCAGCTCCATACCTGCAGAGCTTGAGGTCAGTGACTTTAACCAGCAACACCCCAAGAACACAAAGATTACCCTGCCCGTGTGGCTTTGCCACAAACTGCCGTGGCAGAGAGACACACGTACACGCTTCAGAAAGCCATGTAAATTCGCTTACATCTGTCACTGTCATTTTGGTCAGCAATGGCATCTTCCAGAGAGACAGGCTTTGGCTTCTTTTCACTGTTTCCTTTCAAGTTTTCCCAGTCTGCCTGGCTGAATCTGCAGACCTCTGAATCTTTGGTAGCTGTTTGGCCTTCTCTCTCTTTCATCTCCAACTCTGAGAAGCGCATCATTGCACGCTAGAAAGAGAATTGATATGAAAAAAAGTCTTGCGATAAAAGCAACTTCATTTGCCTTACCTTACATGAAAGCATTTCCAAAGAATAATCAGCTCAAAACCAAGCTTTCAGATAGATAGCTAGGGTAGGAGCTTAACACACCTGACTCATAAAACAGTGTTCTAGCATCTATATGCAAATAACCACACAATTCTTTCATATATAAGTGTGTGTATATATATATATAAAGGATATATATAAATGTATACTGTATATAAAACAAAAACATTCCATTTTGGAGGTAAAAAGAGACAAAAAGAAAAGAAAAAGAAAAGAAAAAAAACACAAAACTGCACAATGAATAAAGACGACTATGGCCCACAAACTTCCCTTTGTGTATTTGGAAATGAAATTTAACTCAAAGGTTTATGTAAGAGTCTAGTAATAAAAATTTGAAGAACTGACCTCACAGTAAGCAGCAGGTAGACATAAAATACTGTCCTCTTGTAATCCTTCCATCTATGTAATTAAAATGGGCACTCAATGGATCATTTAGATAATTTCATCCATTTTTATAAGCATAAACCAATTCTTTTCTTAACAATGCAAAACGATTTGGCTTAACTCATCCCTTCATTTAAAGTAAAATACTTTAAGGATATTCCTATACAGTATCTGTCATCCCTCAGCATCAACCTCAGTACCGCTCCTACTTTTCCCTACACATTTGCTTGGCTCAAATGTTGCCTGAGTCCCATTAATACATGGCTGCAACTCCTCTCCGTCAAGCTGCACGTTTAGCATGCTAATCACAACTTCTGGGTACGCTTTGCTAGCTGGCACTACAGGCCAGCTGAGAAATTACAGTGCCAAGGGAACATGCATGCCTGTCCGGCTCCCCTCCATAACTCCACAAACATTTCATATGCACATTAACATTTTTACCAGATCACAGTAAAAGCCCTTTAAAGCTTACTAGCACATATATAGGTAAAAACCATACATACTATTCTTTATTCTCATTAAGAAACTTACTCTGCTATTTAAAACCATTTTTCTGGCGAGCACACCCTGACAAAAACACCTCCTGATTTCCCCACCTGTGTTGCTTCTCTCAACTTTAAAACTTGACTGTGACTTGCCATACAGAAATAACGACACAAAGCACGGCAGTCATTGGACCGCGCAGACTCACCTGCAAGGCCCGCTGCTCCCGGCTGAGCTGGCTGGAGTCCGCATACAGCTCGGTCGTCACACACTTGAATCGATCACCTACGTAACCAGCAGAGTTTGCGATCCTCTTGGCCAACTTCGACGGCTTCGGTTTCAGTATTTTGCCATCGGCAGATTCTGCATCATCAGCTCCATCTTTGGTATAGGTCTGGCTGGTATCAAGACTTGGTGGTGTTGTCCCCATGCAGAATGGCTTCGCATCCTCCTGTACCTTGCCAAAAGCTAGAGCCGGAGCATCACTCTCATGAGCACCTTCCAAGTAAGCGGGTGAAGGCTGGACCACCAGTCTGTCTTTAGGCTGGCTCACAGGCAAATCTTCTTTCCTTAAGCTGAACACTGATGAACTCTGGGTTTGCTTGAAATTATAGGTTTCATGAAGATCATTATTTCTTCCAAACTCCTCTCTCATTACAATAAAATCTCTGTGCTGCGACACCTGCTCTACCTTGTGCTTTGTAGGGTCATTAGCCTGATTACTGCTTTCTGCAGCAAAGCTGGCTTTCGTTACGTTTGCTTCGCTTTTAGCCTCTTGCTCGTCCCGCAGGAGATCCGGGAAGAGGTGTTTGTCACTTTTGGATGAGTTTTTACTGTGGCTGGAGCTCTGGTGCAATTTCACACTCTTCTCACTGGGTACTTCAAAATGCACCTTCCCACTGCTCTCCAGGAGCTCTGGCAACCGGCCCCGCAGAGCTGGGTCCTCATAGCGGACCCTCTCATGAGACCGTGACCTCCTTTCCACCTTCTCCTCCTTATTGATCTCCAAAGCTGAATGCTGCAGCAGCATGGGGTGCACCATGCCCATCCCCAGTGCATCTTGGTAGGTCATGAACTCCCCTCGACCCGCTGGCAGGCTGTAGGGAAGGCCGGGTTTGGGAGCCAGGTGGCCAGGGTAGAGGCTGCCATTGGGCAGTAAGACAGGGTGCGGATACATGTGTCCTTTCCCATGGAGGGACAGAGGGCTGATGGCTATTCCCTCCGGCACTGGGTATGGGATGTAACTCCTGGGGTAAGGCAGAGGTGGAGACCGAAACGCTTCATTAGGAGGCAGAAAGATGGGGCTGGAGGCCAGGGCAGTCTCACTTGCCTTGAAGTTGGCTTCCTGGCTGCAGGATTTGGCCACCTTACTGCTGTGTTTCGCAGGGGTGGCAACAGGCTGCCCGACATGCTGTATAACCGATGCAGTGCCCTCCACAGAGCTCCTGGCCACCTTGGTGCAATCCATGTTGGCATTGGGAGCCGGCGATGCCGACGCCGGCCGCCCCCCCGCCGACACCGTCGTTGAAACACTGCCAACAACCGCCTCTGTGCCACCCATCCTGGGGCAGGACGAGCTCCTCTGCTGCGGGATCACCCAGTCCAAAGCCTTGTTTTTCACTTGTACACTCTTCCCACCCTCCTCGTTGGGGCTGGGACCGGGGACGATCCAGGAGGATGGTGCCGTGCTGATAATTTCAGGCCTGTAGATGGGGCAGCCATTCCCAGGAGAAAGAGTTTCTTTCTGTACCATATCACAGCCAGGCAAGTGCGTCCCCCCTCCCGCCCTGCCATGCACCAGCACCGTTGGCATCATTTTCTTACTGTGGTCTGACTTGCTGGTGGTTTCCGCATCAATGACTTTTGCCGACAAGTCCAGTGGTTTGTCAGCAACGTCTTTGGTCGGGGTCTGCTTTTCCAGGAGCGGGGGCGACCTGCTATCTTTCCGGTCATGGCCAGCCTTCCTCACATGGGGGGCAGCCGGCAGGGGTGCCTCCCCGGCATCACTGCCTTTGGGAAGCTTCCCGTTGGAGAGGCGAGAAGGTGGAAATTCGCCTCCGACATTCACGTAGGGCTTTGGGAGGGTAACAGCAGAGGAAGGAGAGGTGGTGATCCTGGGGAAATGCTTGTGGAAATCGGCATAGGCATCCCCAACTTGGGCAGCCAAGGGAAGGCGCGGGGATGGCCGGGGCGAGTGTGGCAGCAGGAGCGCAGGATCCGCCGGGATGTTGGTGGGAGCCGGCTTGGCGGCCGGGACCCGAGGCTGCTTGCTGCTCTGGATGTGGGGGTAGGCATGCGCATCGACAGGGTTGCCAGGGCTGACACCCATCTTCCACGACAAGCTCTTATCCGGACAGTGCACCAATGGCGGGATCGCCGGTGAAGCCGAAGCAGTCGAGAGCCTCATGGGCGACGCCAGTGATGAAGGGATGTGAGGGGCAACGTAGTGGGAGGGAGGCAGGTATAAAAAACGCTCACCGTTCGTACACACGGGTGAGTAAGCCAGGTGCTGTGGTAAGCTGTAGGTGGACTGCTGAGGTAGCAATGCCTTGTACATGTTCAATGAATACTTATTTGGTGAGTCAAGGAAAGGGTATATGGTGGGCGTCGCGCCCTCCATATAGGGGTTTACCCAGGGGAGCCTTAGGTAACTAGCACCATTGACACCGAGGGGACTCTGCCTGTCACCCGCAGCTCGGTCCAAACCCAGCGTCTCCCCTGACGGGACAGCAGAGGTTTTTTGTATTCCAGGAGGTGTTTTGTATATAGCGCTGAAGCCATTCGGGGCTTTTCCAGAGACAGCTGCGCTTTCTACCGCTTCAGGGGGATTAGACTTAAACTGTATCTCTGGATTTCTTTCAGGAGTAAATCCGAGCCCAGCTATCGAACCTGTAGCATCCCGTGATTTTTCCGAGCCGAGTCCACATAAGCTGGAATAGACAATACTACTGGGGACTCTGAGTCCTTCTCGCATGAGTCCAGACCTGTCCATACTCAGAGCTGCGAGACTGTCAATGCGATGTGCTGTAGTCGCATCCACCTTCACAGAACAAGAAGTATATTACTTTCACATTTCACTAACATGATTCCACTCAAGCAGATACATCAGCATTTTGGAAAAGAAACAACACCAAAGCAAACACACTGCTCGTCATGAAAACACATAGAGGCTGATCACACTGGAAAATGGGAGAACAGGAACCTATGGAGCAATATATATCACCACAAATATCAACACAAATCTCTGCACCCAAAATTTATTGGCTAGAAACAAAGACATGAGGACCCGCAGCCCAAGCAGCCAGAAGTGGCCCAGAGATGATGCTCAGTGGCACTTCTGTGCAGCAACTGGCTCCTCAGCCCCAGTCCCATCAGAGCAAGACGATGTGGGCTGTGACATGGAAAGCAGGAAGAGAAGGATAGAGAGCCTCTTCTCCTCTTCCTCCAGAACCTCTCCCACCGCCACAGCTTGCCACCACCACTATTCATAGGGCAAGGTGTCGGAGGATGCACAAGAAGAAAGGTCTGCCATAGAGTTTCTTCCTCAGTTGCCATTCCCAGCGTATGCACAAAGAAGGAGAAAACCACCAACTTTGTTGAAACATGGATGTACTTAATGCTTACATGAACTATTTTCATTACACGTGCTGGTATGCTGTGGGACATAATTCACAGCAGAGCGGAAGTAAGAATATGACATCATACAACAAAACACAACACAAAGTCAGTGTCAAGAGATTAACAAGATAAATAAGGCCCCATTTCATTGTTTCACAGAAACAGCTCCCATGTGCCCAAGCCCAGCTAGAGCTGCAACAGAAAGGTGTTTTAATCATTCCTCCATGTGGATCATGTAATAGGACCCAGAGACATCCAGAGGCAGGGAGCAGCGTAGGGAGGACAGGCACAGATTCAGTCACATGATGATGCTATTAACTTCTTACCACACTGTGATTCAGGTGATTTTCTTCCCTCAACTCCAGTCTGCTTTTTGGTGCATCGCCATCATTAACGGGGATTTTCCTATTAAAAAATAGAAGCTTACTACTTGAAAGCATCCTCTGCATCTCAGATGAGTACGAGATTGTATCATCTCCGTATTTTGATTGCCCTAAAGAAGTCCTGTATGATACCATATTTATCTTCCTGCATGCCCATGCACAGCGGCTACTTTAGAAAGCAAGGACTATTTGAAAATAAGCATAAAGGGTTTTGACACCAAGAGCACACCAAGCACATCTCAGAAAAGCCTCTTCCAATGGAAATGATTTTTGTCAATGTCTTCTCTTTTGCCTCTTGCCCCTCTCTTTTTCTAAGGAGAGAATATGCCATTTTAAACATTCCGTGCTCATGTACCATCCATAAACACTGCTGAGGAGAAAATTAAAACACACATGCTAATATCATGAATGTCAGCTGTTTCATGCTAAAGAGGGAGATGCACATCTGTGCCATACCAGTGCTGCAGCACTGGGACTTGCTACCACAGAAAGCACTGATAAAGAATATACCTTAGTGCCATATTTAAAATCCCAGGGATAAAAATTGCTGACATGCAGCAGAAGGAAAGTTTCAGCATTACCCAGAAGAAGTCCTTTCAATCAAAGTGCTTAAAGGCACATCATCACCTTTAAGCAGAAATGCGGTTTCAATGGATCTGTTTTCAAAAGATTCACCTTTCCTGCACGCAGCATGTAGAATTATTATCCCTAAGTAACTGGGAGGGAAGTGGGGAGGGAGTGCGTGGAAGCAAAGCGACGCATTTGGCCATTTTCCTTCAGTTCATGTTTGCAAATAGTATTCCCTACAAAGACCAAAAACTTTCCCCAGCCTCTCAGAGACTTTCCACAAAACAGCGAGAACACAGGCTCAAAGAGAAGACAGAAAAACACTAAAACCACACAGAATTGGCACAAAGAACCACAGGCGTGCCTGCAGATTCTGCTCGGTGTCATAAAGACTGTAATTTTAATCATCAACTGAATGGAACAGGAAACAGCAGGAAAAAAAAAGGTGGCGATGAAGACAGATTCACTTGTAGGGGACAGAAAGGCCGCTGTTCCTATTTCACAGGACAAACTGTTGGTCCAAAGGCAGGGAACACCAAGTCACTTTGCAGGAGCCCCTCTGCCACAGAGTCACCACAAGAACACATGCACTATTTGGTTTCATTCCCCTTCACAAATATGAATTAATAAATTAATTGTAAAAGCGCATTTAAAGGCTGCTTCAAGGAGTAATCACTTTAAAGGGTGTCCCAACTTCACTGACCCAGATTACCTGTTAAAATAGTAAATCAGCAACTGCTCTACTGCTCTCAGGCACGTCTTGTTTCTCCCCCCTGCCCTCCCTCCAAGCTGGGCTGATCTCAACGCAAGGCAGCAAGCTATCTGTTCCAGTATTAGGGCAGCAAGTAAACTCCAAGACCTCACGCTGCAGAATTACAGTGTGGTTTAACTTGCCAGAAGCTTAAATATTTACCTGTCTTCATTAATTCCACACATGCGGACCCTTTCATTGCTCATCCAGCTATGAACGTTGCCATACAGGGGAGTTGCAGAAAGCATGACGTCTTCTTAAAAATCACCGCTCTTCTTCACAGTTTTTATGTTCTATTGAAAAGAAAAAGGAAAAAGAGAAAAAAAAGTTGAGTAGATTTGTCTAGGAGGAAGTGCAAACATCACGGCAGAGCAGCTAGCCTCCCTCCGGGTAATTAATAATGAATGCAGGATTGGTGCGGGGAGTGAGCTGCCTATGTTAACCGCTAAGGGAGATACCCTGCAATAAAGGAGCAAATTGAGGGCATTTATAGGTCAGAAGAGATGGATCTCTTCCCCAGCGCACATCCAGAAAATTAAGAATCATTCCAAGCTATAGACAAACAAAAGTTTCTCCGCTGCATTTCGTTTCCACAAGAAATGACTCAGCCAGCCAAGTACACACTGGTCCCCAAACATCCATTTCACACAGGCTGAACTGGGGAGGGAGACCCCACAGGCTATGGGAACATGCCAAACTACCCACATGCACTCACAAAAGCCCTGCGTTAGGAAGGCACAGGAGCAGGGACGCGGAGCAAGAACAGGCACATCCCATGTGTATTAGCTATGCTGATTGTTGACAAAGCTTTCACGCAGGGACTTAAAACGGAAGAGATGCTGCTACAGAAGGGATCTAAATAAAAAAACTCCCCTTTAGCATCTGCACATGACCACCTTGGAGAAAGGTGTTAAAAATAGTAAGTGGGCTGGCAAGCTCTGCACCCCTTCATTTGATTAAGCCCAGAGCCCTGGTGGCTTCTGCATCGGAGCTGCCGCCGCTGCTGCTGCTGCTGCTGCTGCTGCTGCGAGTGCTTTCAGTAATTCAATGATGCCTGCTCACTCCAGGGAAAGAAATCATTAGCGGGCTCGCTGGAGAAGTATTAGCAGTCTGAGAGGATCGGCGCCCTGCACAGCGGGAGAAGGCAGGTGAAAGGTAACCGCATTTCGTGTCCAGCGGTGGAGAGGGAAAGGCTTTTCCTCCCCTGGACCTTTCCTAATGCCACCTTCGCTGGCATTAAATCCTAGTTTGCTGCATGAGCAAAGTGTCAGGACAAGCTGCGTTTTATTAACAGGATTATCGCGGTGCATGATTTATTCCAGTGCAAGATTTTAATTGCTCTTCGGAGGTTGAGTCGTTTCTTTTGACTGAGCTTCAGCCTGCATCCTGCTGCTAAATGCTGGGTTAATAAGTAGGGGGAGCCTTTAATGCACAGGATATCCCTCAGCTCTTCCTCTCACAAAAATAGAAGCTTTTAAGCAGGAGGCATGATACTCCTTTTACACACATACACACAAGCCAGTAACGGGCGATTGATCACTGGGAGTTTAATGCCTAGCGTCTCCCAATGCATCCATGCTTCCCCAGCAAACTCATTTCCTTTGTCAGGCTACAAATATGCAAATGATCACTTTGGCATTTAATGGGGAAGAAGCCCAGATTGGGCCTTTAACGCAATACTTCACACACGTTCAGAGAGGTTTAAGAGCTGAAACGGCAGGAAAGCCTTGTTCCCCAACACTTTTTTCTCCCCTCAGAGAGGCCTTTTGTCCAGAACTCCACGTCTGGAACAAATGTATATTAATGAAACGGCATGTTGATCCTCCTGCCTCCACAACGGTTAGCTTTCCCTAATGAAGTCCACAAAAATCTCTGTGAGGAAACAAAAGTCCACTGAGATTAGATACCATGCTATCATTCAAAAGGAGTTATTTCACTGGAAAGACGGTTTCTGGACAGATTTACTGGTTTCCAGATGCACCGCTCGTAATGTTTTCAATAGAGGCAGCAGCAGCAGCATGGCGAGAGTGATTTAGAGGTTTACGCAAGGTTAGTAGCCACCCCGTGCGCTGCCTCATCCATAAGGGACGGACACCGGTTCAGAGGACACGGGCCTCAACGGCACACGAGGCCAACCCCCCCCGTTGCGCCTCGGAGGGGCCGCCTGTGCCTGCCTGGTTTCCTCGGTGGAAGTGCATCATTAAGATAAGATGCACTGCCTGAATTAGAGCCCGTCAATCCCCTGACATGTGCAGATAGTGAAATGCTGAAGTTGCACGGGGGGCCGAGAGCTTCCCCAGCCGCAGCAGCGGGTGATCTGGAGGTCCCACATCCCACCACCACCTCTGGAGGGGGGCAAAGTCCACCAGGAGGAAGAGCAAGGAGAGGCAGTGGGATATCCTGAGGCCCACCCAGGCGGGTCAGAGCCTGCACCCCGACGGCTGCCAGCCCCTTTCCCAAAGCCGCCCCGGGTGCACGCGTGTGCAGCTATAATCACCGCCCTGATGAACTTCTTGTGAACTGTTTAAAAGTGGAGGTCTGCTGAACGAGCAGCGGCGCCACTGCCAGCCATAATTTCATTGCAACAAGCAGCAGACTTTAACTCTTCACACGCCCCCTCCCTCCTCCTCCTCCTATTTCCCTGCAAGCGGATGCCCGTCGGGGCCAGCAGCTTGCAGCAGACGTGGGCAGCTCAGCCAAACGCTGGCAGCTCCACAAGCCCTCGGCAATGTAGGGGACGGGACGAGACGGGGGGGCTCGGAGCGACACCGCTCCTATTTATACCCAGCTTCCGCGGGAACGGCCGCAACCAGCCCCGTTATGCAACCCCGACGGCGGGCTGAGCGTCCCGGTGTGCGGAAGAAACCCGAGGACACGTCTCTCCATCTCTCCTTTCCTGCTCCTCCTCCCCTCCCGTCGCGGGTTCCCCTCCCCCCACCGCTGTCAGCGCACCCCAGGGTGCCGCAGCTCCCCCGCCCCCTGCTCTGCGCTGCGCGGCAGGGTGCGGAACGGAGCGGGGCTCGGCCGGCGGAGAGCGAACGGCATTTCCTCCGGGAGGTGTCTGGCCGATAAAGCCATCTGCGTCTAAATATAGACGGTGATGCACGGAGGAGGGAAGAAGGGAGGGAGGGAAGAAGGGAGGGAGAGAAGGAGGGTGGCGGGAGTGGGGGGAGACGCGCAACACACACGCGGTTCCGCAGCGATGCCGACGTGTGAAACCAGTTGTTTAAAGCGCCTGCAAGCACTAACCTGCCTTCCGGCGTGGTGCCGAGCAGGGCCCCGGCGTGCCGCGCTGTGACGCGCCGAGCGGAGCCGTGCCGTGCCGGGAACACCCACGGCCCCGCGCTGCCCCGCACCGCAGCGGCAGGCAGAGACACACACCGCGCTGTTTGGGCAGCTGATTAAAAAGGGAAACGTTTGGGTCTCCCTCGCAACGTCAACAGACTTTTGGCAGCCACTGACGCCAGCAGCAGCAGTAAAGTTTTGTTAACGCACTCCTGGCGTGGAAACGAGAAAAACCCGATGCCCGCGGGGGGAGGAGGAGGAAGACGCCTTTTCTCCGTGCCTCCGGGGAAAAGAGATGGGGAGGGCAGCATCGCCCGGCCCGGGGCAGCCTCCTCTCGCCCTCCACATCCCCCGCTCGGCCCCGGGGTGCCCGGCGGCGAACGAGGTGGAAGTCGGGGTGCGGGAAGAGTACAGAGAAAGCCCTGCGGGGCCGGCGGCTGCAGCGAGCCAGGAAGCGGGGTGGGAGGAGAATTGCAGCGGCGCACGAGTTCCCTTTTGGCGCCTTTACTCCTTTCCACCTCCGAGCTCTGCCTGGCAGCCTGCCAGTTTCCACTGCACAAGCCACAGAGCCAGCAGCGGCGGCGGCGGAGGCAGCAGCAGCGCAACGGCAGCCGGCGGGGAGGGCTGCGAGGGTGAAAAGAAAGGGAAAAAAAACACCCCTAAGCCTATGAGAGCCCGTGGCACCGACGGAGCGACAGGCACTTGGGCAAACAATCCAGCCCTTCAGAGATTAAACCCGAGGCAATAAATTGTCCAGCTCTGAGCGCCCTCCCCCCCACCTTCGCCACCCAGTTTCAGGCCACTGAAATGATCATTTCTAGATTTGTAAAAATCCCTGCGAGGAGTGAAGAGCAATCGGGGACTAGTGGTGATCCACTTCGATTAGCCCTCAACCCGTTCATCTGGAGCTTGATTTAAAGGGGAGCGCTCGTACGGTATTTATAAGCTTAAATATAGGCAGCTGCTTATGAATGTGTTCAGGTACCTCGTTTTTCTTGTACCTCCGACTAACATACAAGTTCTAAAAAACAACACACAATGCCGCGGAGAGAAAGGAGACTTCAGAGACACCGTACTGCTGCACCGTTTATAATGCATTTACAATACTCTGGCAGCAGCCAGTGATTAATATTGGACAAGTGCTTAAAGAACAGGGGTGGCTGCGCTTTAAGAAATACAACTATCTGCACTGTAAGCTATTTTGTGCCATCCCCACACAGCATCGCCACTAGTCCCACGTCCTGTAACCCAGAGGAGGAAGCTGCAGACTAAGTAGTCACCGCACGGATCCAAGGATTAGCGAAGAAGTTTGACCTTTACCCGGGACGTGTGGCATTTCATTTAACCATAAAGCTAAAGCACAATGCGCCAGCGAGATCGCTAAACCGATTTAATATACATATTGAGTCATGCACGACAGTAGTGCATTTCGGTGCAGGCAGCGTAAAGGGGGTCGAAGTCTATTTTAAGGCTCTTTCCACAGCCACCCCCGTCATGTCCCCATCGTGTGTCCCCGTTGTCCCACCCCGTCACGTGTCAGACGGCGACCGGGACTTTCTGCCGTGTAAACACGACGCGGCAGAGCCGTCCGAGGGCAGCCCCGGCCGCCGAGCGAGCGCCAGCACCGGCGGGGCATCCTCCCGCCGCCCGCCACTGCCGCCCTGGGCCTGGCTCCGGCCCGGCGGAGACTCCCCTCCTCCTCCTCCGCCCGCAGCAGGGCCCGGGGGGGGGGGGGGGGGGTCCCCCCCCCACCGCCTGCCCCCCCTTGGACCCTGCCCACAGACAGCCGTTGCGTCGCAGCGGCAGCGGCGCTTTCCCCCTTTCCCATATGCTGCGAGGCGAATCATCGCATCGCTCTCAGCGCTGGCGGTAGCCAGAAAGGGAAATAAGGAAAAAAAAAAAAAGAGGGAAAAAAATAGTTTTCAATTAATGATAAGCCCTAGGAACTGGGGAAGGGGGCGGGGGAGGAGGCCAATAAGGGAAAGTTAAAATGGCTGGCGATCCTTCAAATAACCCTGGCCGCCTTCCCCCGGGGCTCCCTCCACGGCAGGCAGTACTGTATGGGCTCCGGGGAAAGACCCGCATCCCCAGACACACGGCTCCTTAGGGAGGCCCGGAAGGGGGGACGAACAAGGCTGCCCCTGCACACGCCGATGCACACCATACCTGAAGGGTACGGGACATTGCAGGGCGGGCGCCCTCGTTCACATTCCCACCCCCTTCCCCCCGATCTCCCCATGAAAACGGATCGACGGGGCACGACAGGAAGGCACACACACACACACGGAGGGATGGGGGTGGGGGGAACGAGGCAGCTGGTACCCAACTTCGAGGCAGCACTGCATGAAGGATTTCCCGGGGATTCGCGGGAAACACCGATCTCGTCCGCCGCAACGGCAGTCCCGTACTGCCGCTAAGGCGCTCGCCCCCACCACTCCCCCGCTCCGACACGGGCGATGCCTCTGTGCCCAGCGCTCACCGCGGCGGCTGGAGGGCTGCCCTCGCCGGGGGGAGCCAGAGGGGCCAGGGGTTTCCTCTCCTGCACGCCCGGCCGCTCAGCCCGCCGCCGAGCCGTGAAAAAAGCCGCCGGAGGAGGCAGTGGCAGCGGAGAAAGCCGCAAACCGGCTCTGCCGCAGGAACCCCCTGGCCCCCGCGCAGACGGGGCCCCCCGGCGAGAGCCCGGCCTCCCTCCCTCGCCCACCCGCCGCGGCATCTCCCTACCCAGGGCATCCGCGCCATTTTAGAGGCGCGCACACACACACGCACGGGAACGAGGTTTCCGCTGCTGCTGCCAGAGACAACAGGCAGCAGCCGAGCCTGGGCTGCGAAAGAGGAGCAGCGGCAGCAGCGGAGAGGGACACACGCACACACACACCCACACGCAGAAATGTACATGTCAGGTAAGTTAAGGCCGCATTCCCGGCGCGGGGAAGAGAGAGCGTAGCCCTGCGCGCCCCCGCCCCCTTAACCCGCCGCGCACTCGGCAGCCCAAGAGCCCTTCATTGTTGCTTTTATTCCGTATGGCTTTTGCTTTTCAGGAGAGGATATAAAGAAAAGACAGAGGGGACGGGGGGTAAAAAGAAGGAGAAGAAAAAAGAAGACGAATACCACCAAGCCAGCCCCTTCCCCCCGCCCGACCCCCATTGTTCGGCCGCGGGAGGCTGGGCGAGCGCAGCGCCATGGGCTCGCCATTCACCGGGCTCACCAAGACCCACCGTGTCCCCCTCTCTCACCCCCGACAGCCTGGCAAACTTATGGGACTGGGGAGGAGACACACCTCCTTCCTCCCGCCCCCCCACCCCCCCCACCAATATGTAAGTCCCAGCGCTCCAGCGAGAGAGTTAGGAGAAAGCCTGCGCTCACTTCCGCAACGTTATCCTTGCAGAAATACCGGAGCACAGCCCCCATTTCCTTCCCTCAGCCCCCGCCGCAACCCCGCTGGGGGGGGAAGGGTGAGGGTGGTGTTCTGGAGTCATTAACGGGACGTACGCCCTTGGTTTCCCTCCGGCCACCCGGCGCAGCGCTCCGCGCCGCGGCACGCCAGGCGGGGGCTCCCCCCCCGCTCTCTCTCCGCATCCGTCGGGGACGTTGGGAGATATTGATCACGGATGACTTCATTTTGCATAATTGCGACTGACAGGGCCTGCGGTTCCCTCATTTACGGAGCAACAGCTTCGAGGGGCTGATGGATGGGGAGCGGCTCCCACCGCCCCCTCCAACCATCCCTCCCGCTGCAGTCCCGCCGGGGACAGCGGCTCCGCGCCTCATGCAGCAAATGGCCGGCGCACAACAGCGAAATATTAAACGTGGGTGCCTCCATCTCCCGTTTTACCTAGCGCGGCCGGCCCAGAAGCCTCCCGCTCCCCACAAGGCTTTGTTTGCGGGGCTGGGCCCCGGTGCGGTGGGACCTTCGTCGGACACACGTAAGAAAAAGTGCTTGGGAAGTTGGGGCTTTTCCCTCCCCCGTTTTTTTCTTTCTTCCCTCCTCCTCCCAACAACAAACAGCTCGGTTTCTGCTAAACAATGCATAAAAATTAGCCTCGCCCCAAAGTTTATGTCGGCTTTACGGTGCCAACATCTCTCCTTGACGGAAAATGCTTTGCTGAACGCTTCAGGAAAGCGGAGTCAAGCCCTCGGTTCGGAAAGCAGCACGATGACACACACCACCCCCCCGCCCCAAGAAACGTCTCCGCAGCTCAGTGTCCCACACCACATCCTTACATCTCCACAACTCCATCTCCCAAGCCCCGTAAACCCACAAACCAGAGCTCATGCACGTCCAGGGCCGGCAGTACCGGCGCCGCCCGCCTCAGCGAGTGGAAAACACCGAGAAAAAAAAAAAAGGAAACCCAACGACAAGGCTCGGTTTCCCCGTTGAAAAAATAATGAAATAAAGAAGAGAAAAAGGAAGGAAAAGGAAGAGGGGGAAGAGTAAAAAGCAATCCAGATGCCCCTCCAGAGAGGAGGCCGCCGCCGGCCCTGCCTTCCCATCCCGGCGCTCCGCACCGAAACAAAGCAGCGACTCAACTGCGATGCAGATGGGCGGCTATGAATTTTTTGCTGCTGCTTAAAGCTTTAATTACTCGTTCTTGATCCGTGGGACTACGACACGACACCGCCAAGGTTAAAATGCCCTGAACAGCTCCGAGCAGATGTGAACGAGTTGGCAGACGCGCAAATGAGGTCTGCCTCTAAGCATGATAACAAGTGACTAATACATTGCATATCGCTGAAAGAAAATTATTTTTCTCTAATTTGCATTAGCTTTTTTAGTTCTTCTCCCTTTTTTTTTTTCCTTTTTTTTTTTAAAAGCCAGAGACATTCCCTCCTCAGAAGCAGCATAATCCTGAAAATACTGCTCCGTGACTTTAAAAGATTTGGAAGAAGGCAGAGATTGCCAGTGTTTTGGCTATGCAGGCTTGTTTATCTTTCCGCCTTTGCTCCAAGGCAAACTAGTTGCACAAGCTGTATTCTTGTAGAAAAAATGGCATGTATCATATAAAACACCAGTTTATAGAAATTTATGCGAAAATTGTTATGTTGCTAATAGCACAGCATAAAGGACCAAGGGTACAGTCAAGGCCAAAAGAGGGGGGGGGAAAAATAGACTGGAGAGAAATAGAGGCAACAAACTGACGACCAAAATTACAAAAAAGGGGGGTGGAGGAGGAAATAAGCGTCTCCTCTTCCCACCTGCTTTCCACCCCAGAGCTGCCTCATTAAAAAGACAATAGTACGTGGAGGTCACTTACTATATAAAACACACTGATTCTTGTAAGTAGCAAAACTATGTCACATACAAATATAGACTGGAACCCAGTTCTCCAAGTTCCCTCGACTTTCCAGAGGCTCTTCTGAAAGAGCCGGGAGAACGCTTTGGCTACCGGAGCAAACTTCAAGAACAGGCAACATATTCTACGCTCCAAAGGCAAGCCGCAGGGCTTAAGTGCAGAAGCTTTCAGGAGAAAAATAGCTGCCTGGTGTATTTACGCAGGAGCTTTTCCACCAAGGACGTATTCCTGGGGTCCTTGCACGTCCAAGCTACCAGAGGCGCACTCTGCCAGCTCAAGAGATAACTTCTACGCCAACACGTGTTCGGGAGGCAAACATACTGCCAGCCTCAGGCACCACTGTTCAGGCACCACCATGCCATGCCATGCCATGCCCTGCCCGAGGCCCCAGGGGGGCCGCCTGCTCCGGCCCCAGGGCTCCCAGAACGCCTCGCTCGCTGCTCCCACCAAGTCACCGCAAATCCGCCGCCGGGAGGGATTTCCCACCGCCGAAGCCGGTCGGGGTCGCGCGCAGAGCCCGCCGCTTCCCCCCCCCCGCCGCTTGTAAATCAACCGGGAAACAGGGGGAGGGTGAAAAAGGAGGATGGGGTGGCTCCTCCGTGCTCCGGAGGAGGCAGGCGAGTGAGGCTCGGCGCCCCGCCACCCCGGATGCTCGCCGAGCCCCAGGGGTGTCCGTCCGAGCCCCGAAAGCGGCCCCGGGGGCTGCTCTGGCCGCAGCGAGAGTTTTTGTGTGCGAGTGCCGGCGAGGCGCGAGCTCTTCGCGCTCCAACAGCTGTCACATTATTTGCACTGGCTGTAAACAGCCTTCGCGCTCCACCCCCCCCGCCCGCCACAGAGTTAAATCCCGACTAACAATCCCCAGTTAGAGATCAAACCAACAACAGCAGCATTGTGTCCGTCTTCGCTGCTTTACCATCAACTACCGCAGCTGGTTTACTCGAAACAAGGAACACCCTCTACCCACCTCCCCGCCCCGGGGCCAGAAACGTGCTTGCTCCCGGCGGTGGGTCAGGCAGAGCTCCGGGGAGCTTCCGCGGCCGAGCGGGAGGCTGGGGGCAGTTGTTCCGCCAGCCCGATGCCGGTGGAAGTCCCGAGCGCCGCGGAGCTCCCCCCGACAGCAGAGCGGACTTTCCAGCCCGCCCGACGGAAAGCCTTATCGAGCTCCGCTCTCGATTTGGCTTTTGGGAAGGGCGAGAAGCAGCCCCGCACGAGCGGGGAAAGCCGTGACTGCAGCTGCGCAGCGGCGAACGGCGAGCTCGCCCCCGCGGCGCGGCTCGCTCCTGAGCAGCCCTTCCGCGGGAACGCCCGGCTCACCGATGCCAGCGGCACCGGCACCTGACCTGTTACAGACGCAAACCTCCCGCCGAGGGGTCCCTCCGCCCCGGCCAGCCGTGCCCTGGGCCATGACCCCGGCAGAGACGCGTTTCCACCTTTAGCCTTTTCCTTCGTAAGGGAATATAGCAAGAAAAAGCCCTGAAACCTAAAACACGAGTCGGACTTCGTGTGTGATACAACCACCTGCACGCTCTCAGCGGGCCTTTTGTTGGGCACAGTTGGAATTTGAGTGTCAATGCCCGTACTTCCTTCCTTGACCTTGTTTCTATCAGCAAAGTTAGAGCAGAAGTGGAATTTACTGAACAGGAGCGAGGGGAACATAAAGGGACTGGAGGAACCCTTCCCTTGCCCAGTTTGACTCTAGCATTACCCAAATTATGCATCTCAAAGGCAAAAACCATGATATATCAACTTCCTCTGGTACCACATGAATTAAAGAGGCCACAAGATCGGGCAGCACATTTTTTAGGTGCATGTATGCAGTTTGGGAGCCAGCACCAGCAAGGGAAAGCAGCGGATGCTGCCAGAAGCACACCTCTGTCTTGGCCTCATCTCTACCAAAGGGCAGCACGCCCCAGGCAGGTAAGGTGCTTCACACCGACGTGATACATCTCCAATCAACTTCTGAATCGGATTCTCCGACAAATTATGCCAGTATGTACTCACAGGTCAGTATCATCGACTGTTCATTGCCCATACATAGCTAGAAATCTGCTAGCCTGGTAAAAACCACTGCTAACAAAACAATGTCAGCAAAGGCTGCAACACACTCTTGTGAGAGACTGGCGATTCGTGCCTACTGAGGCTCTTTCAGCACAAAGGCTTTTAGAGGAAGAAGAGAGAGAAGGGGCGGAGGGGGGAAAAGGAGGGAGGGCTCTCGTGTTTCAGGGCTGCTGTCCCCTGGGAACCAAGAACCAAGTGTAGCTTCAATCAAATGCTGACTTCTCCTCTGGGAGATCAGTCAGAAACCTGATCTCACTAGCTCATGCTTGCCTCCATGCATATAGGCTGGGTTTTCTTTCATACCAGCAATTTGTATAAAGAGAAGAGCCAATAGTTTATTGCGAGCAAGATCTTGCAGTAATGGATCTAGAGAGGTATTTCTGTAGCTAAAATAAGACAACCTTCAGCCACCTGCTCAGGGCAGGCTGCGCCGCAGCTCCACTGTGGGTGCCCCTGGCAGAGCACAGCACAGCACAGCACGGCCTCCCACACATCTCCTGCATCCTCCCCAGCTGGCAGCAGCCACCCTGGGTTGGGTTTTTCTGCAATGCCAGGTTACACTCCCATTAAAACGTTTACCCTGGGAGATCACTTCCTGCTCACAACTATTGTTCCGGCTTCCCCTGCTGCTCACAACTTTAGCCGGAGCTATTTCTCTCCTCACCCACGGCAGCATGGAGACCCTAGGAGGCATCCATCCCTGCCCACTGGCCCTGGGCTGCCCTGTCACATCACAGCACAATACGGCATGGGAGGTCTGCACTGGGGAGGCAGGCAAGCTGTCCCAGGTGGAGCTTGGCATAACGTTGCACTAGACTGCTTAATTCTGCACGGGGCTTTGCTAATCCACTTGTGCCCAACTACTGAAACGGGAGGAAAGGAAAACACTGCACAGGGAGCATAGCCAGAGCAAGGTGAGCCAGGGGGACTGCAGACTGTGGGAAGAGCTTCCTCCAATTCCCAGCTCAGACTCCTGCTGCTGTAGGCAAGGTGCAGAGGCTTAGAGCACAACACAGCATGCCAGGGCATGGGAGCAGAGGAGATTGCCTAGGGATCAGGGATCCTCCTAGGATCTCTTCATAGCCAGGGGCTTTCACATGGAGAAAGTTCGGCTCAGGGAGGGAATTTACACTTATAAAGGAGCTCAGCCCATCCCTTCTTTTGCCATTAGCGAGTACTCTGTGAATTTCAAGGAGAGCTGAGAATACGCCCCTCCAGCTTTGATTTCACTTCTCCATCCATACCTGCCACCAAACGAAAATGCCATCTATCCTCAAGCCATGGCTAAATGAGTCAGTCACACAAAGCCCTCACACCTCTCCAAGAGCCCCCCATCTGCAATGCCATCCCACTCCTGGGAAGAGCAGGGGAAATGTAGCAGTGGGTGAGAGACAGGCAGCCCCATAGCACTAGTGCCACACAAGCACAAGGACAGCCATCAGGCTGCCCCAGGCACCAGGTCTGCCTCCTGTGCAAGTACAGGCATACTCCTCCCTGCTGCCAACTGTGCCAGGCATCAGCCACGTCAATACTCCATGGAGGAGAAAACCTGACTTTTATAACTGAGAATACAGGCCCAAATGTTTTGCAATATGAAAATACTGGAAGACATACAAGGCCCATAGGAGAGGTATTCCTGGGCGTTAAATGAACACCTGGGGCAAGAGCAAGAGCTCATCCAGCTGAAAGTGAAAAAACACGCTGAGAAAGAACAGGCTGGCTGTCAGTGCTGGTGGACCACAGCCCACCATGGGCCATCTGGAGGTGCGTGGGGAACAACTGACCCTGCCACAGAGCTGCACGGGTGCAGCTCCCAGCCTCAGGAGATTGCTTCGAGGGCAGCAGGAGCCACAGAGAGGAGAGTGGGTTTGGCTCAGAATGTTCTCATCCCTTCTGGCCAAGGAGCAGGCAGAGGAAGCACAATGCCAGGCTTTCCCGGTGCAGGCTCAGCCGCAGAGCGCAGCCCTGAGCCTCCCCCTTTCCCCAGTGCTCCATTGAACACACTCAGCTCTTTATATGAGCCATTCCCAGTGTGGCTGGTGGATTCTGCGCTTTCCACTTTGTCTTATCCAAATAAAGCTTTGTTTTCCTTAGCACGACAATCCCAACATTCAGGCTGAGATTTTCATTGGACAGAGGAGATATTTTATTCTCTGATTGTTTAGTCGGGGCTTACACGGAACAGCCCCGGCTTGTGCGCCTCCGCTCACAATGGGGTCTTTGCAGCCCCGGACTCCGTCATGTAGATTCATTTTCCAGAGCAATTGGGACAAGAATCATTTTCTCTGTATTTCATAGCTTTCCAAGTTTACCTCAGACTTGTGACAAGTCCTTTAGTTTTCACCTAGACAATAAATTTAATTTAGCTTCCGGTCTTTAATTTTAGCAGGTCTTTTTGCATGCAAATCAATATGGCCATTACCATCTAAAAGCTCACCCGGCCCTAGGTCAATGTAAATTGATCATTGTCTGCCTTCTACAAAATAACACCAGGAGTCTGTGGTGCATAATGAGATTATACTGGAAACTGTCTTTCAGATCACAAATTATATTTCATGCTGTCAGGATCTTCTCCAAGCAGACTTCCTTGCGTGCCTAATCACACAGCACCAAATCTACCAGCTCACAAGGCAGGTTTGAGGTGCAAGGAACACTTGTATGCATAGGGAGAGTCCCAGATAATTCAGACAACAGCTTAGGCAAACAGGAGAGCAGGTACTGAAATGTGCTCTTGCTAGCTAACTTTTCCAGTGGTGGACAAGAGGAGGGAAAAAAATCACTCAGCCAAGAACTGCTGTCCAGCAAACAAGGAAGAATGAATTCCCTGCTGGAAAGCATCAGAACTTTCCTAAATCCACATTTCCAAGTTCTCAGCCTCCTCCTTTCTATCCCCACCTCATCTGCTAGGCTGTTCAAAGGAGTACTGGCTGCCTGCTCCGGAGACATTCCCCCAGAAAAGGATGGAGACACCCTGCCTGCCACAGCTTCTGGACCTGAGCAGGTCAGGTCGGAGGGAAAGTTTACTCCGGAGCAACGACTGCTGTAAACTGGTTCCCTGAAAGGACACGAGGATTAACGGGAGCTGCTCAGGGCCAGGGAACTCCCCCTGCCTGCAGCCCGGGCCTCACGCTGTCTCCTGCAAGCAGGCATACACACGCATGCAGGCAGGCAGAGCTGCTCGGCATGGGTAACAGGGCTCAGCCTGGCTTGCCTCTTCAGGTGATGGCAGAACCAAGGAAGAGGGGAGCAGGCCCGCTCTGGCCATCAATTATTTCTAAAACAATACCAGCCTAAGGAGGAAGTATTAAACTCAGCTTCATGCTGCTTTTCCAGAGCCCACACTAAAGCATGATGTATTACGGCATTCGCAGGAAAGACAGCGTATCGCATATCACCTGTGCAACCCAACTGCACCGCAGAGTCCTAGCCAGAGCCCACACCTTCGTCGAGACATGCAGAAATTAGAGCCCACTTCTCCTCCATACTGAGCACCTATTTACTCCAAGCCACATTTACTCTGAGGGCAACACAGCTGCTAGAGCTGTGACCTGAGCTGGAGCAGGCCTTTTGCCTCTCTTTGCAGCGGCCACTCACCGGTCAAAGTTGAGAGATCTTTTAAACAACAGCTACATATTGCTAGGACGACTTTGGTATGTGCAGCACTCATTTTGGGCTGTGGTGGCCTGGGTGCATTTTCTCCCCAAGCAGAGACCAGAAAGCATGTCAACAACTTTGCGTGGTCTCGCAGCTGCAGAGATCCACACAGTTTGCTTGTCCAAGAGGATACGGGAGGCCCTGGAGCTCTGTGGTCTTGCATTTGGCATCCCCGTGAGGGGACCTTGGCTTCCTTATCAACCTTAAAAAAAGCGGATTGTAACAAGGTGGGGGTAGAGCAGGGAAAATGGACAATTCTGAACTGTCCGAGATGCTGCAGCTCTCAGCACATGCTGGTAAAGGCAGATACCATGTGTGACACAGTGCCTGGATTGTCCACCACCGCAAGAATAAAGCCAAAGCACCAGTATTGTTTCAAGACCTAGTCCATATTTGGGCATTCTGCTCACACCCTAAGTATTGCTTTAAATATTAGAATAGACAGTTGCCAGTGTGGTTCCTAATGCACTCAAATGGGAGAAGTCATTTCTGTTCGGTCTCAGATTACTGGCTTGCTTTTGCTGGTCTTTTTTTTTTGGGGGGGGGGGCAGACAGGGAAACCCTGCTGAGTCTGTTTGCACTGGTCTCTATTAGATATGCAACAAATCTGCCGTTTCCGGCATTGCTTCTATCTAATTAGAGATGTATTTAGATGTGACGTGTAAATAAGCACTGAGCTGCCTGCTGCCCTGGCTGCACAGGCTGCTCGGGAGCATTTCCAATAAGGCTGTAGCACCCGGAACCGGGGCTCAGACAAAGAGGAATGGGAATGGTCTGCGCTGCAGGCGAATCCAACAAAACCAGCTTTTATCCATCGCTCTAAAGCCGTAACTGCTTTTAATCTGTACCGCCCAGGCTTGCACGCCACCATCGCAGCTCATCTTATCCACCACGGAGGACGCCTCGGTACAAAAGGAAGCACATACTGACGCAGGGGCTGCAAACAGCCCCCGACCCACCCAAGTCCCCACAAAGACCCCGCTCCCCGCTTGCCCTTGCCCCCTACGAGGCATGCGTGGCCCCATGGGTTTCCGCATGCTGCAAGGCGGGTACGCTCGGCCTTGGCGTGCACGGACACGGGCCGAGGGCTGCCCCACGTCATAAGCACACCCGTGGTGGCCCCGTGGGGCCGAGGGCGACGGCGGTGAAGTTGATGGGACCTGAAGGTGACCGCGAAAAGGCGCTCCCCCCGCGGGGACGGGAACCTCCGCCGCTGGGTTTCCCCTGCAGCCCCGGGGAAAGGGAGGACACGGCAGGGCCGGGGGAGGTGGATAGCCGCAGGGGACCCCCCGCCGCTGGGCAACCCCCTGCCGGCCGGCCACCCCCGAGACCTCCCCGTTCCCCTCACCCCCCGGCCACACAACCCCAGCTCCAAGCACTCCTCGGAGTTTCCAACGAGAAGAAACTCCTGGAAATGAAATATTCTGGCGCTCGCCTCGTGAACTCTTTTCCTACTGCGGGAAACAGCTCGAAGAAAGCCAACAGATGGACGGGGCAGTACCGGCGGCCCAAGGCACACTGTCCCGTTCGTCGTGTCCCCCCCCGCCCCTCTCCGGCAGCATCGCTGTGACTGCTGATGCTCCCGCATCCTTCCAGGCCGGAGCAGCCGACCCCGATCCCCTCTCGGCTTTAAGGGTTAACACAACCATCGCCACCAGAGAAAAAAAGGACAGAAAAAAAAAAAAAAAAAAAAAAAAAAGGAAAAAAAAAAATATCGCGGTGACCTTTTCCTCTCCGGCTCCCGCACTCTCCCTTTCAGGCTCCGGTTCCTGAGCTCGCAGGGAGCCTGAGCGGCTGTCTAGACCGATCTATCACAGACGGACAAACAATACCAGGAGAAGCCCCTGCCCGGTCCCTCAGCCTCCGCCACTCACCTTAGTAATGGCGAAGACAGAAAAGTGACCGCGATACAATCCTCTCCGGTATATTTATAGCTTTCCACACAGCCCACCTTCATGCCTGACAAATGAGATTTTGTCTGCTCTCTCCGCGTACACTCCAATAAACACACACTTTCTTTTTCTTTTGGGTGCCTGGTTTTGGTAACATTCCGGGCTAGTCCCTTCGGCCCTGGGGCAATGAGGGCTCCCTCGAGGGACAGGTTGGGGTAGCCGGGGCCGGAGGGGCTTGGGAGGGGGAAGAAGGGTATGAGAGTAAGAGAGGACCCGACCACTCGTCCACCCCCAACCTGGAAACTCAATGTCCGTATTCATCACGCCGCTTCGCAACCAGCCCCCCCTCACCCCAAGTGCTCCCTGGTCCCTGCCAGCCCTCCGGGGTGCGTATTTAAAGAGGTCTAAGGGGCGAGGAGCCGGAGGTCCAACGCTGCAAAAGGCTGGGGAATAACTAATGAGCTGTGCAGCCCGCTGATCCGGTGCATACTTCCTAATTAACTCTGAGTCACCTATTTGTGACAGCAATTCAAAGAACTGCACCAGGGATA